>MIQA02022902.1:0-11840 GCA_001887855.2 Sclerospora graminicola | reverse complement strand
TGGACCGAGAATAATCAATCGGCAAGCTAAACCAATAACAATGAAGGGCGAATCCAAATGTGTATGTAAGGTAGATATAACTCCACACTCTTCCACAGAAGGCCAAAATGTCACCACTTCCCAATACTTAATAACGTGTTCAAAACACGGGCGACTTGAGGTGAGTATACGAAGTCGCCGCGACTCCCGGTCAGGGGACTTCCGGTGGGTTAACTTAACCTTCCCGGGCAAACCAATAACAGCAAGAGGGGACCTTGTTAGCCCTCTGCCGTGAACCAATAAAAGCGACTTGTGTCTAAGAAAGCGAAACGTATACTGAATTATCCTATGTCCAATACTCCCTTTGTGTAACCTACCTCAAATAACACGTCTGACCAGTCATGTACCTTACCCAACGCAACCCGGCTAACTCCGACTCTGTGTACCGGTACGGCCGGTACACCAACCCCAAATGGTACCAACCCGGCCGGTACACTGAACCCATATGGTACCAGTCCGAATGGTACATTGTACCCGACCGGCTCGGCCGGATAGCCACCCATCCGCGCCCCTCGGCCGCTGACGCTAGCAGTCCCTTGGCAGCCCTTCCTACGATCCCGGTGCATACTCTTTCCACTAGAACAATCCTCTTCTTTCGGGCCCCTTCCACTCCATCCTTACAAACAGTCCGCCATCTTGGCCGTCCGCCATCCGCGCCTCGGCCGTCAAACCTCCATAGTCCTTCCGTCTGCTCAGCCCGCTTATCCGACTATCCTCGCCCCTTGTCAGGTCCGCCGACTTGATTTCCAGCCAGGCACCGCCCGACCGCCTACGAGGGCGCCTGGCAGTCCCAAATTGCATCTTATTACTGGCCGGTCTGGGCATCCGGCTTAGGGTGACATTTCAGCCAATCCGATGTGGGCATCCATCATCATTAGTCCGTTAACTTCTGGAGCACTTCACCACAGCCGCCCCTGAGCCTTGTCGCAGCCGCACAACGGTTGAGGCACGCGCTCATCACATTCCCCACACTTCGAATTTCAACGCCCCTATGTCTGAACGTGACAACGCCCCCATTGCTCCTGTGCCGGGCCACTCCCCGGTCAATACCCAGCTATCGGCCGGAGGACCGGATGCTCATCAGGCCGGCCCAGAGCATCGCCCCGGGCAACCTGACCTGGCCGCTCTGCAAGCTCAAGTCGCTGCGTTGACCGCTCACGTAGCCAGCCTAGAGCAAGCGAACACCGAGTTGGCTGCGACCGCCCGGCTGGCTAGCCAGCAAGCAGACGAATCCCGGGTCCGGGAAGTCCTAGCGACTTTTCAGTCTCGCGACCGAATTGGCCAGCTGGAAAGTGAGAACGCCGACCTTCTCCAAGCGAGAGATCGCCTCCGAAAACAGTCGGACTCACAGCGTGTCCAAAACCAGAAAGTCATGGCTGCCTTGAAAATCCAAAGTAAGTATCTTCCGCTTGTTCTGGTTCGCCTCCCCACTCATTCACTCCGTGTATGCTCTTAGACCAAAACGTCATGAACCTCCGTGTCTTGATGATCGAGTCTTTTCAGACCGCGCGTGAGTTGACGACGCGCTACGACAGCTATATCAAGCTCTCCAAACGGTTGGAAGGTGCGCAGCAGGAACTGGGCAATTTGGAGTTTCGCCGGATCCGTCTTGCCAAGAAGCTGACCAAGTACCAGAAGGCGCTATATCAGTCGGCCGATGCATCGGCCGACCTTAAGCGCCGGATCCGGGAGCTTGAGGCCGCATACGCTGAAACCCAATCGGGTGTGAGTGAAGCCCGGGAGGCGTTCACTCAGCTTGCGGAGGAGCGTGCGGATTGCTTGTCTTCTCTCAAGGAAGATCGGGCTCGTCTAGCAGCTTCGGCGTCCCGGGTGAGAGGTCTCATGAAGGGTCCTGCCCCCATCCGGGAGGCTATCAGGCACCTCCTTGACTTGGCTTGTCCGCGAGACCCTGGTCAGGCCGCTTCCGCCACGCCCCTTCTTCCGTCAGCTGCTAATTCCGCCGCGGCCGCCCAGACATCTGACGCGGGAGTTCCCGCCCCCGGACCAGCGACCGGTGATACGGGAAAAGTTTCTCGCCTACGGATTTGGAATACTTCCCAGGACCCTAACCCGCCGCTAGCGCCAGTCAACCAGCAGGCGGCTTCTCCCTTGTCCACTGCAAATCCGCCTGGGCACAAAGGCAAGCGTCGATCCAGTCGGGTTGCGTCGCTTCAAGGCCCCGTGGCAGCCAAACGGCCCAAACGGTCCGCCGCGCTGGTGAGCACGGCCCTAGTCCATGGAGAGAGCGGGCCGAGTCCTAGACCCACTTCGATCCCGGCTCCACCGGCTTCGGGAAAGTCCCCCCGTCGTCCTCGCGCTGCCAGATCTTCGTCGAAGGCTCCGACTACTCCGGCTCTCCTTAGCGTCTCCCCTCATGATCCCCAAGGTCCGTCCACCGCCTCTCCTGATGGAGAAGAAGCGTCTGGCCTATCGGGGCTGGATTCTGACGAGGCTACCACTGAGGACCTCGAGGAATTGCCTTCCCCGGACCCCTTCGCCTTCGACGAGAACGAGTCCAAGGAATCCTCAGAGGAGTCTCCTCCGTTGTGGATTCCCCGCCGGAAGGTCATGACGGCCCTCGAACTGGCCGCGGCGGTCCCTTGGTCAAAGGCGCAGTTGGAAGGCCTGCGTATCCAGGACCTCACTGGTGCCTTGGTCACCAAGTCGTTGACTCGTCCGCCGCTGTGGATATTCCCACCGGCCCTCGCTGTGCCCAAGGCCGAGGACTGGAATGCCAAGCTAGTGGCGATCGGGTCGCTGAACGCAATTTTGTCCCAGGAACCTTGGGCCATACTGGCGACAGAGATGCCGGACATCGGCCTGCCCCATGCCGGCTGGTTCGCGGAATTGCGGAAAGTCTGCAAGGAGTACCTCTCCCGGCATGGACAATCCATCTGGGAGTCGACTCATCACCTTTGCATTTCCGTTGCCGCCGGGCGCGAGTCTCCCGAGCTAGCCAAGTACCGGACCGACCGCAAGAACCGTCGCAACCGCGCGACTGAGGGCTGGGCTAAGGTCTGCAACTTCGTGGTCGATGGAATCCAACGTGGCCACTGCGACTTGGACATTTTCCTCCACCCGATCATGCTACATCTGGCCAACCGCCGCGTGGAGAAGAGCGGGATCTCGGCCGAAGGCGGGACTTGGTATCCGGGTTTGGGTAAGTGTCAGGTTCCCACTCTCCAAGCTTCGCTCGATGCGCTCGACCAACAAGATCCGTGGCGCAACCAGTTTCGGCAGGATCCCGATCGTCACCCTGGCCTCCGCGTACCCCGACTCCGGAACAAGTTTCGCTGAGCTTCGTCAAGGGTGTCCCACGAGGCTAGCCTTGCATACATCGTCTTTTTTATTTGTTACTGGCTGTTAACCTCGATAATACACTTTTCTTTCCATTTTTTTACGTAAGTAACCGCTTGCTCATCTTCTTCGTCTGACTTCTCCCATCCGGCACCATACTGAATCGAAGACAACTCCGGAAAACCATTCCATCCGGCACCATACTGATTCGAAGACAACTCCGGAAAACCACTCCATCCGGCACCATACTGAATCGAAGACAACTCCGGAAAACCATTCCATCCGGCACCATACTGATTCGAAGATAACTCCGAAAAAAGGCCGATCGGACCCGACTAGCTCCATCCACCGATTACTCGGCTGAGTGGTGTTATCTGGTCCGGCCGTGCCTGTTGCCCTGGGGCCGGGCGGACTAGTTCTCTGTCCCACCTTCTTCGTGGGTCTGCATAACCCCGAAGCGATTCCGGCTAGTCCGCCGGCGGTCGAACTCTCTCATTAAAGCTCCGCAATTTAAGTCTAGCTCGTCCACCCACGACTGCTCCTCGCAATTTTTCCACTGCACGAGAAACTCCCTGTGAATCCGCCCAAACCGAGTTTTCCGTCCGTTCCGGACGTCCAAAATTTCTTCTACCTCGTACTCGTCCGGGTCTAACGGCTTGTCCCAACTGTCCTCTGGCAGCAGAGCTTCATCGAAATCTAACCGGTCGCTTTCCCCCGCAAGGCGTATATTCGGGCGATCCGGGAAGTGCTTCGCCAACTTCAACTTGGAGACATGTACTATCGGGAAAACGCTGTATTCCGTACCGGCCGTGACCAGCTTAACTGCATGATCCCCGACCAGTTCTGCCACTCGGAAGGGGCCATGCCACATATGCGCCAGCTTCCGTGCATAGCCTTCCTTGACCCGATCCAGATACAGCCACACCCGGGAGCCGGGCTCGATGCCGTGTTCTCCGGCGCGGTCGTTGTTTTGGTCGGCGCGATCCTTGATTGCTTGTCGGAGACGTTCGTTTACTTGTTCCCTCGCCAGTGAGTAGTGGCGCTGCACTCCCATCCTCCAGCGGCGAGCGTCTCTGTCCCGGCTTCTGGTGCACCCTATTGGTATGGCGGCTTCCAAAGTGGATCGGGGATCCCATCCGTAAGCCAGATAAAAAGGGGTGTCGCCCCTTACCCGGTCGTACGACGAGTTGAGAGCGAAAACCAGTCTCTCGGCATATTCATCCCAGTCGCATTGATCCGCCTCCACCACGTACATCTTGAGGGCTCTGGTTAGGGTCTGGACCATCCTTTCGGCCTTTCCATTCGCCTGCGGGCGGTAAGCCATAGTGGCGCTCTGCTTCTGTCCTAGGATCTTATTGAAAGCTCGGAATACGTCTGCCATAAATCCGGGCTCCCTATCGTGCCGGATGACCTCGCTCGCCCCGAAACGCCTGAACACACATTCTTCGTAACTTTGCGCAACCTGTTGGGCGGTACGGGTGGAACTGGCCTTTGCTATAACCAGCCCGGTAAACAAATCCGTCCAGATCAGCAGCTCCGTATACCCATTTCGAGATTTGGGTAAGGACGGGATATGGTCCATCGCGATAACTTGAAAAGGATAAGTGGCCTGTATGTTTCCAGGCGACCGTCCTCTAATGGTCGGCCGACCTTTCCCGGTTTCGCAATCTGGACAGCTCCCCACGTAGGCCTGAACGCTACGGTAAAGCCCCCGCCAGTGGAAATGTGTCTTGACCTTGTGATATGTCCGGCCGATGCCCTGATGCCCCCCTTCCAAGCTCACATGGTAGTGATGGAGAATATCCGGCTGTAGAGTAGCGGGTACGACTAGCCGAGCTGATCTATCTCTCTCGATCTCCGGCTGGTCGGCGTCTCGGTAGAAGAACAGTAGCCCGTTTTCGTCCACTTCGTAATCCGGGGCCAACTTGAAACATTCCTTAGCTTGTTCGGCGGTCAGTTTATTCACTTCTCCGTTAAGGTACGCCTTGAGATCCACTATCCACGCTTCCTCGTTCTGCGCTTGGAGAATCCGCTCTGCTCGCAACTGTTGAACTATCCCCTCGGTCATTGTTTCTGGGGATAATGGGCCATCGGCTGAAGAACGACGCTTCTGCGATCGGGTAACGGCGTTCACCCGGATTGTCTCCTCCGTGTTGGCTGGATGGATGATCTCGGGCAACCGGTTGATCTCCGTCAGGTCTGATAACAGAGCCGGATCGGAAACCGTTACCCCCACGTTGTCGCGCATGGCCAGCGTAGCCAAGTGATCCGCGCTCTTATTCCAGTCTCGTTTGACGTGCAGCAATTCGTGTTCCGGCCATCTCCGCAGGGCGGACATAACTCGATCATTTAACAGTCTCAGCCGCGGCGCCTTGCAATCTATCTCTCCGGTGATTTGCCGGATCACTAGGTTGGAATCACCGCATATGATGATCCGCCCCTGTGTCCGGCCAGCCAGCAAATCTAAGGACAGCAGTAATCCCCTATACTCCGCTTCGTTCACCGTGATGCCAGGCGTGAAATCCGAGGCGGCCGCGACCGCCTTCCATTCGGGCAGCTTCCACAAAATGGCACTATAGGCTCCGACCCCTTTCTTTACACTCGCCGACCCATCGAAACTCAAAACCATTAGTTCCTCCGTGGGTCCCACTGTTGGTGGCGGCAACACAATAGTTTGTCGAGGCTGCTTCCGAGGTGCGATCGCCATCAGTGCTTCCTCCACTTCTGCCCTGGGGGTAATGCTGGCCGCCAGTGTGCCCAGTATTTCCTCTTCCCCTTTAGTACACTTAATAACTTCGAGGGACCACTGAGACAACAGAGCCGCCCATCTCCCCAGCCGACCGTCAATCCCGTTCGCCGTCAAGAGCCATGATAGGGTCGATCGTCTGGAGAGTACTTTGATAGGCCGAGACACCAGCATCGTATAACACACATCTAAGATCCGTAATAGAGCCAGAACTTCTTTATCCACCAATCCGTAATTAACTTCATTAACTTTCAGGGTCCGGCTGGTGAAGGTCACGGGACAGTACACTCCATCATGATCTTGCACGAGAGCGGCCGAGATGGCCCACTTGTTAGCGTAGATGATGACCACCGGAGTCTTATTAACATCGAAATGTTTCAGGACCGGTGTGGTCGCCATCTTCGCTTTTAGCATGCCGAAAGCCACCATCGCTCGGGTCATGTGGTCGTCCGGGCCGGCCGCGCCGGGGTCCGGCGATCGGTCGCTTGCCTGGGCAGATAAGGGCGCTTCCCCATTGGCTGAAATACTCGAGGAGGGCGCTTCCCCATTGGCTGAAATAACCGAAAAGGGCGCTTCCTCATTCGCTGAAATAACCGAAAAGGGCGCTTCCCCATTGGCTGAAATAACCGAAAAGGGCGCTTCCTCATTGGCTGAAATTGCCGGCCCGGCCTGCGTCTCCGCTTGCCTATCCTGCTCTCTCAGCTTATGGTAATCCACCTCCCGCAACTCATACAAGACCGCCGCATAGACTGCAAAATCCTCGATGAACCGACTGTAATAATTCAGGCTGCCCAAAAAGGATTGCATAGCCTTTAGGGATCGCGGGAAAGGCAGATTACTCAAGGACTCCAAATCCTTCGGGTTAGCCTCCAATCCGGCAATCGACACTTGATGACCCAGATAGGTCACCTTAGTCTTTCCCCAGAAACTCTTAACCACACTAATCGAAAGATTCCACTTTTCACACGTAATCATCAACTTCTCCACTTTGTCACACAGTAAATCCCAGGTAGTTGCCGTAACGAGAATGTCATCAATGTAAGACCGCCGCCCCAAAACTGAAGGTTTTGGGTCGGGGTCCGGGTCACCTTCGGCGAACACATCCCCGACCAGAGCCGGATCTTGATCCGCCTTGATCTTGAAGTGTCCGTACAGCGCGTTATCTATCAGCCGTTGATAAATCTGCGGAGCATTCTTCAGACCGAACGGCATCCGGTTCCACTCGAACAACCCGAAAGGCGTCACAAATGCAGAGATCTCCCGTGCACGATCGGTCATAGAGACCACCCAGAATCCACTGGCCATGTCCAGTGAGCAATACCACAAAACTTTATCCAGGTCCTCCAGCAGGTCGTTTATCAGCGGCATCGGATAAATCATCAGCTTAGTCAGCCGGTTCACCAGCCGGTAATCGATGCACAACCTTATATCCACCCCATTCTTCTTAATGATAATTACAATGGGCGAAGCCCATGGCGAGGTGGACGGCTGAATTATCTTGGTGGCCAGCAAACCCTTGATAAGCTCTGACAGCTTTTCCCGATATTGGGGGGCGACTCTTCGGCATCTCTGTGCTACCGGCTTGGCACCTCCCACATCGATATCACAAACCGCCCCATGGGCGGCCGGAGGAAGTGCGTTCCCTGGTCCGATCAACAGATGTCGTCTTTTCCATATAATATCCTTCAATCTGCTGATCTCCTCCGGGGTGTTCACATCCGGGTCTCCCACTTGTAGATCGTCGATAGTGACTGCTGGGGGGCAGGGGGTCACCTCAGGTAGCACCGCCATCTGTTCTTCCATGCCTTCAACGTATAGTTCGCCCCCTTCATGAATGCAGACTTGATCGGCTTCGGCCGCTTCGGAATCCTGCTCGGCCGGCTGGGCCGATCCGCCTTCGGCTATTTCCGAATTCTGCTCGGCCGGCTGGGCCGATCCGCTTTCACTTCGGTCGTCACAACCGTCATCGGGGCTGACCGTATATGCAACTCTGCTTGGTCCTTTCTCCCGACTCTGTCGTTCGTCCGTCTCCCTCTGAGTGGGCAAAACCAGTTCCGCGATCGGGGCGTAGCTTCGGTCAATACATTCAGCCGGATCCGGCGACGGCCGGCTCCGCGTCAATATTTTAGAAGGGGTCCGGTACTCGGGTTTATCCACCATCGGAGTCTGGTCCTTTTCTAATTCTTCCTCTTCGCTGACCAGATCGGTGGTTGCCTGAAAAGCCAGGTTTTGCCACTCGATATAGCGTCTTGAGCCAACAGTGACATAGCCCGGCCGGCGGGGCACTTTATCCTCGGCCAGCCACATTCCAATAATCACATCTTCATGCAAGGTGAGGGGTTTTTCAGAGATGTTGGTCACGCTTATGAAGTTGAGATGTCCACTCCCTTTAACCACAGATGGTACCCAGCACTCGCCCCTTGTCAGCCATAACTTACTCCGTCGGTCGTGCGGCCGTAACATTACTTCCACCGCCTTTCCAACTGGCACCGTTACAAACTGACCTAGCTTGAGGAACTGAACGTGGGCGCCATATAAGGGCCGCCGGCCGGCCAGCTGGATCTGTACCTCGTCCGGCAACGTCAATGTTCCATGCGATAAGTCCAGCCGTATACCGGCCGGAACCATAAAATCCATGCCCAAAATTGCATCCTGCCCGGCCAAATTGCCTACCCAGGCGGTGAAATAGTATACCAACGACCCAGCTAACGTAATCTTGACTCTTGTCCTTCCTTGGGTCATGTACGAACTCTCTCCAATGCCTATACATTCCTGCCGCTTCGTCTCGTCTATCTCACACCCCACCTTACGAGCAAAGGTGGTGTCTACGATAGACACTTCTGCGCCAGAATCGAACAACATGGTAGCTTTCTGGTTATTGATTTTTCCATCCGCCTTGGCCTGCTTGAACCATTTATCCGGCGAGTGATACTTCCAATACCCTCGCGACTCGCCAGGTAACAAGTTCAATTCCATTCGCACTTCAGACCGGGAATACTCATCCGTCCGTATACTGCTCACCAGGAAGGGGTCAGCCGTACCGGCCGGGGACCGGGTGACGTAATCGTCAAACTTACATGTATTGTCGGTTATCCTTTGCTTTGCTTCTTGATTATCCTCTTTAACGACATATGCATAGATACTAACACTAGACCGCTCGGCTCGAACCAGATTCCAACCTGGCGAGCGATCTAGTTTAACATCTTTTCCGCTCCGGGCGGCAACATTCCAGCATGCTTGGTCGGGACGTACCACTTCTTCAACAGGTTGTAGAATTCTTTAATTGGGCACAGTCCCGCCTCATGCACCTCTCCGCAAGCCTTACACGTGAACAGGCAGTGTTCCGCCGGGTGTCCTTTCCTCTCGCACTTCTTGCACGTCAGCCGCTTCCAGCAGCTCCGGTCGTCATGCTTGATGGACCCACAGTGGGTGCACTTGCGCCTAGGGTAATCCTGGTCGGCTCGAGCCGGAAAACTCTTCGACTGACCGGAATCGGCTGGCAGCCTGGACGGCTGGCTGGCTTCTGCCGAGAAAAGGTACCGATACTGTTCCTCCTCAGACTCGCCCCCAGATCGCTGATACTCCTCTTCCGAGCTGGTCGCGTCTGACTCTCGGGCGACCATGCGGACGGCTCGGGACGTCCTGGTAGATGGTGGCCGGCCTCCTTGCTCCGCGTTAAATCGGGACTTGAAACGGCCGGTTCCAACTGCCGCCTCCGGGCCTTGCTTCTTCGCCCTTAGGTACGTGCGCAACGTCACTTCCAGCTCCGTCGTATTCTTCACCCCCAGTAACGCCAGCTGGTTTGCCAGCTCCCGATCGTCCAACGTGCTGATGAAAAGTTCCACGTGTTCGCGGGCAGCTTCCGACCGGCTGGTGTCTTCTTTAACGGGAATATCCGCTCTCATGCCAGCGACATTCAAACGATGGAGATACTCCAGGGGGGTCTCATCCGGTCGCTTCTTGGAGTGGAAATATTGTCGCGCCGCTGACATTCCCGCTCCGCAGTATTGCTCCTCGAACGCACCGGCCAATCCCCTCCAATGTCCTCGGGTTTCCCGGCTGAGCTGTTGGATCCAGTTTTTCGCTGGACCCTTCATCAAATCCCCGAAGATCAGGCATTTCTCATAGTCCGACGTCCGGTCCCTGAGAAATGCCGACTTCGTCTTGCTCAGCCATCCTCGGGGTTGGTCCTTGTCCGCGTCGCGTCCGGTGAAGTCTTTTAGCTCGGACGTGGCCGACATTCGCACCCTCGTGATCGCTCCCGAATCCGCGTCAAACGCTTGGGCCGAGGCCATATGGGCTCGGCGGGCTATCCCCAGGTCCAGGTCATCCGGATCGTAATGGTACTTGGTCGACTTGACGGATTCCTTATCCACGTCGCTGAGAGACAGCTTCCTGTTCGTTGGCCGACGTCCGGTCCGGCGACCTGTCTGACGGCTCGGCGGGGCGGCATGGGGTTCACTTTGCTTGGGCTGCACCGACTCCATGTCTTCATCACTCGGCTCCCTCGCATAGTACTGGACTGGTTCGGGGGCCTGTGTCCCACGACGAGCGGGCTGGTCCGGTGACTTCGGACTGCCGCGGCTGGCGCTCAGCCGACGTTGCTCTTCCAAGTATCGCTCCATCATCGCCGAGAACATGTTTTGCAGGTGATCCGGCACCTGAGGAGCGACTTGAGGGGCGACTTGAGGGGCGGCTTGAGGGGCGACTTGAGGGGCAGCCGGGCTGCCAGATTGGCGTTCCTTCTTAATTCGCCCGTCCGCGTCTTCGTCTTCCTCCTTTGGTTCTGGATCCGCCGCCGCCGTCCGCCAGGCCTGTACGCTGTACTGGCCGGCGTTCTTCCGTTCGGGCGTACCCGGATCCTCACGTCCTCCAAGTCTCATGGCTGTCGCCACACGCGCTGCTCCCCTTGGGCCAAGCGTCATGCGGGTGATACCCACCGATGAATCAGATGAGTCCGCCTCCGAAGGGGCAGACTCGTACTGCGAAGAGCCTGAGTGTATACCGGCTGGTTTGCTTGTCGCCGGCGGCGTGGACGGCGCCACTCCAGTCGTAGCTGTCATCTTTTTCGACGGCGGCGAGCAACCCACTAGCGGTACCAAGTGGTCGTGCAGGGCGCTGGACGCCTCTTTCAACTTGTCCATCTTCAGATCAAACAACTCGTTCGGATCAAACACGCCGGTGTTGATGCCGGCTTGTTTGAGTTGGTCGAATAGTCCTCTAATGAGGGACACGTGGCCGTCTGAGAGAGTTGGGGGAGAGACGGGACCTTTCAATCCGCCTATGATCTTCGGCCGTGTTATTTTTAGTACCTTATCCGTCCGCAAGAATTGCCCCAACTCGTGAAGATGGAAAGCACGCTCCAAGTCGATATCCGTCGATAGGCCGTCCTGCTTCTCTTCTTCCTCTTCGAATCGCGGTTTGCCTTTGTAAGTCGAATAGTCCAATTCCTGCCAATCCTGTTTCTTTAGGGGTAGGGGGGCCAGATCGCGACTTGATCCCGATCCGGCCGGCTTCCCACTTCGGTCGTATCCGACTTCCGCTTTTTCTTCTTTTATCTTTTCTTTTATATCCAAAATATGCATTCGTTCGTTAGGATCATGGTCGGAACCATGATCCTTCCTCGGACTATGGCGACTTGCACCATAGTCCGATCCGGCTCCATCCGTGTAGCGGCCGGCACTACAATAAGTAGTACCGTAATCCTCCCCCGCCGGAGCCTCTAGGGGAGTAACTTCTTCTTTAATGTCAACCTCGA
>MIQA02022901.1:2012-29780 GCA_001887855.2 Sclerospora graminicola | reverse complement strand
GAGCCTGTGGCCAATTTGGTTGGTAGCACAGCATTCGCGTCTCAGCAATACAGTAGTGGTTGTTTGGTACGATTCTGTCTTGCACAGTCAAAACTCGAGATATACATGTACACTGGACACAAACGTGTATACTTTTTTTACAACCCTAACCACTTCTGAGTCTTTGTTGGATTTAGCCAAAACTGGAGTTGAATATAGACTTCCCCCGATATACGACTGAGCCAAGCTTGCTTCCTTGAAAAAGTGCGTAGTGACCTTCCCACTATGTTGCCACTCTTCACTTCTGGTTTTGGATTTGCAGAGGATGTCGGCCAATAAGCGCTACAATGTCACAGTAGGCTGCGTAAAGGGTGTAAAATTTGTGTGCGTGAGCTTGAGAAGATGGCTTTGATTGGCTTTGGTTGTTTTCAGCTTAAGTTGTTGATAGGAAAATGTCAGTGAGATTGTTTACATTGGGGTTCACACATAGACTCTTTAAAGTCTTTGAGCCACCTATTGTGGATCACGTCGCCTAGCCTACATTTTTCTTACTTTTTTATGCCTTTCTCTGGATTACGCGTGACATGACAAATTCACTTTCGCATAGTCTGTCCCTATTTTGGTTCTACTATGTCTTCAATTTCTCTCACTTGCATACAATATAGTATAATGTAAGCTAGTGAATAAACATGCAACAAGTAACCAAAATATTACAAAATAGGAAAGGAAAAAAGCTGCAACAAATGTGCAATTTTCTGGAACCAGTTAAACTTGATATCAACTACTTTGTTGTGACTCTACTAGATTCCAGATTCAACATCGAATGGTTCCAACAACCCACCAACTGGTCTTCTGTTATTCTGCGCCATGGTCATAATGTGGATACCATTAAGCGATTTTTTACAAGGCTCAAGAACACCAGGTGAGAAGCAATCAACAAACCCTACTGCAAGTCTGCCAGCCACTGGAGAAAGAACAAGTCGCTAAAGAATGAAATGTTCTCTTGGAGAACCCATCTGGAGGAGGACACAACCTCACATGATCTGAGAGAAGAAGTGGACAGGTATCTTGCCTACAAGATTGCACCATCCATTGGATTGGTCAAAACGGAATCACCGACAGAAGAATTTTGGCTAAACCTGCCACCAGTTCCCGGTGTTTTCCTCCGGACGGAGGGTGGGACAGAAGCAATATATCACCTCGACACACAGATTTTTTGCTTTACATTGTAAGGGTAACGTGTGTACCGAATTCACCACTTTGATGGATATAGTGAATTAATGTCGTATGAATAACCATTAATGAGGCCTTAGTGTGCTTAAAGAACTTTATAGGAAGCAGGGCTTCTTGAAGATAGTATAGTAGTGTAGCTCTAGTAATTTTTCTTATGATTTGGGTGCAAGTCATAATATGTCAGTGCAGTCGTACAAGAAGAAGCGCAAGAACCACAAGAAGCCAAAGAAAAGAGGCACGGGAAGATAGTGAAGACTCGAAAGACTTGGATCCTTGCGATTGGAGTTTTCGCGGCATTTATAAGAAAATCGATACAAGTACGTTAATATTAATACTAGTACATGCCATTGCTCTTTAAATGTATCGACGGGCTTCTTTCGATGAGACTAGACGGACGCGTACAAAATCGCGCCACATCCGATCATCAACATGGATGTATCCATCGTGTGATCCTTCACAACACATCTATCTGTCCGTGTCGGAGCTCCAGTTAGTCATCAAGTCCATTTCATTTGACTACCAGATACCAGAACTTATTGGATTTGAGACCAGCACAACCAATTTGTCGACATGTGGTGGCTATATGATCACTGTAATGGGGTGCCATTACATAAGTGATATTTAAGTCTAAATATCACAGTTCAATTTCAGACTTAATGTATGAAATGAGAATATTGGATTATAAGTTGTTATAATCAACCTTGAGAACAGATTCTAATATTACTATCGAATCTAACAAGTAATCTAATGATAAAGATATCATTCAGATCAGCTTTATATTACATGTTTGTATGATTAGTTTGGATTTAATTATAGTTATTAACTCAAAACCACACATAATATATTCACTCTTAAACTTTCCTTCTTCCTGACACGTAGCATTAAGTTATATATATTTAATATATATATACACTTAAGAGATTAATTAATAAATTAATTGGTCTTTACTTATAGTTTATCTAAGGTAAACTAAGGAGGACCAAATTTACATTTGGTCCTACTTAATTGCACGCTTCCTCACTGCAATTTTACACTGTAAGCCGTGTAACAGTTACCCTGTTACAATCACTATGTATGAAAAAAACTTTGCCTCAACTCACATGAGAGCTCTCATTGGAGGTCGGGATGCACGTCTTGATGAACAAAGATCCGATCCAAGATCTTGTGGACCAGATACATGTGAGTATTCGACAAGCGGCCCTTGCATCGATAGTAAAATACTTGTCTGCTACCCGTCATTATATAGTCAAGCCTACGTTTGGCTCCCTCAATATGTGTGACAAAACAAAAGGAAATTCAAATACTTTGTGAAAGTACTTAACCTCTGGCAAACTTGAGTGAAGCTTTTACAAATCAGTCCGACAATGGGATTGTAAACGAATATTCCAGATGGGCTTGATAGATTCGATAAACCCCCAGGCTAGAGCTATTAGATATTCTGACTTGATCACGAGTGGCACCATGTACGCTGCAAAATGCTGCAATTGTCAAGTGTAATTTACTCTCGACATTGGCGAATTATTGTTGTTAATGTAGCTTTTTTTCATCGTCATCACAAAAGTAGCAACGGATTCGTCCTCCGAGAAGAAACACCAGCATCATAAACTCAAGGTTTGGCTGTTGGGCGAGCCAGAAGTGCAGCTCCTTCAGCTATTTGGGATCGTACAAATACATAGGTACGAGCACGGCAATACAATTGATGTTATTCACACGAAGAAGGCGAAGTCAAAGGTGTTGTACTGCACCTCTTACCGGTCGTTCTTCCCAATTGCTTAGGGCCGTTCTTACAAAAGGTCCCGGGACGGAACCCCGGGATAGTCCCAAGTCCCGAAAATAAGAATCAAATTTGGATCTGATTTTTTTCACATTAAGTTTGAACTGACAAACTCTACTATTCTCAGCTGTTGATTCTCTTCACCGACAAGGGATTGTCAACGGCTTATTATCTGATGATATGGATGACGACGAAATTGCCTAGACCTTTTCATTGAAAGTAAACGAACCTTTATTAGCTACAAAGACTTGCTTCTCCTCTTCCACTATTCATGAACGCAGTGTTCCTTCCTACCGACCAACGACGACTGATTCGCGAAAAAAGAAGGCCTAGCGTCAACTCGTGTGGCCACAGAGGCGAAACAGCGCGAACACTATCGGTCTATCGTTTGCGTGGTGCACGTATGTTAACGACGTATTTTCGGTTGTGGTGCACTTCGACCGTCCCAGTCCCAACGTCCCAAAAAAACGTGAGACCAATCCAGATGGTGGGACCGATGCCGTCCCGTCGTGACCTAATCCGCGCTTTCTAGGCCAATCGTTGTCGTCTATTTGGTCTTGGGATGTCGGGACATTTTATAAGAACGCCCCTTAATTCAAAACAACCAGTACAAAAGATGGTCTCTATGTTTCGATTCAAAACAACTGTAACATTTTTCAAAATGACCAAGGCCATGTGTTAAGGTAAGGTTAGGTGTAACACAACAATGCAATACGTAAGGTATTATGGTTTTGCTGCCAGATTGCCGTTGTTGCAGGCCTTAGTGATATAGCAGTTGTAGAAGTAATTTTGTTGCAGCATCGCTCGGAAGACTCTATTACTCTCAATCGAGCTTCCGAATGCTTTGGTCATCCGTAGATAAGCAATCGCTGTCTTTACCTCCACAGGCTTGCCCTGAAGTTGAACGGGCTGAACGCTGCCGATCATGATAACCTTCTCATACGCTTGGTAGCTAGTTTTGGGCAGAGAATGAATAAGGCGCTGGGCGTCGTCCAAGGGGGATGAGTAAATTGAAGAGCAATGAAGATGAAGATTTAAGTAACCTTGATAAAGCAAAAACGCGGTAGTCGGACAGGAATTAGCAGGCGAAACAACCTGATCATACGCGTCCCTCGTCCTACGTAGAGTTCGTATTGATTCCCCAGCTGAGCGCAGTTGTCTGCTTCTTGACAGAGCAACTCCAGCCTTCCGACGACGCAGTCCGGGCAATACTTTACCGCCACCCTTGTTCCACTTTGGTAGCTCCTACACAACATTAGGTTGCTCTATTGAAGAGAAAGCGGTAGAGATTAGGAGCACTGTAGCGATGTCCAGTTAGTTTAAGTTGTCCGTACCTTGAGTTACCGGTACCTTGAGTCGTCTTACCAGGGACGACTTTTTGAATCCTCCACAACCGACATTAAAGACAAAGGACACCAAGGCTGAGATCTGATTATCGCTGAGGGGAACCTGGACCGCCATTCCGACACACGATCTCCACTGTTATAATTCTGGTGGTACCTTGCCAAATAGTGGTAGATTATGTGAGCCTAATCGCAAACATGCGACATTGATCATATTGAAAAATATCATATCGTTTTAAAACAGCCTGTTCTAGATTCTTGAACTATACGCATGGGTATACACGTTTTATTCATGTCCCGTCATTGGATGGGCGTTTTGAATTAAGGGAAAAGTTCACCTCTGTTTGAGTCACTTCTTTTAGAGGCTCCTAACCAAAGGACAAACCAAGTTAAAGAAGACACACCGACCTTTCATAAAAAATGTGATATGCGTGAGATTTATAATGCATGTGTTCAAATAATAAAGCTGTCGATTTGATTCCAGCTTTTTTATCATCTTTAAGATCCATAAAAGCGTAAATAGTGTCGTAGCCAACCGTCCAGAAGCTGCATGCAAAATATAATGTCATAGCATTTATTGAATTTGGTTTAATACTCTTTCTTCTGAGGTCACACCGGCATTATAAGTGATAGCGTTTTAGCCCCCTCATTCAAAAACAGTGTCATCCATGTCTGTCTGTTTTGGGTGAAAATTCCTGTATAATTTTATAACCGAGGATCTGTTGACTCAGTCGACTTCTTCGAGGTCAGTTGAGTCAACCGAGATGGTGACGATCATCTGACCAATCAGATGCCTCGATTTTTCAACCGAGCTGTTCCAGAACAGAGGTGAACTTTGCCCTAAGCAATTAAGAAGAACGACCCGTAATAGGTATAGTGCTCTTCGAAATCTCCTAACTGCCTGACATCGGAGATTTAAATAGGTTGTGGATCATCTGTCAAACCGTATAAAGGCGCAACGTACAGACAGCGGTGTCTGTACGCGCCTCACGATGACGTATCATAGAACGAGTGCAATGGAGGGCAGGACAGCGAGGAATGGCGGCCATATTTTCAGGTTGTTTCAAAGCATACGACGCCACGGACTCAACGGTAATTTCATCAGCCATATTGAAGATATAACGGGGGTCTGAATACATGTTTGTTGTTGTACACGAACACGTTTACGAGGGTATGATCTTTTATTCACTCTTGCATACCTGGTGCTTACTACGCATCTGTCTGTAGCTGTTCCAATATTAACTTTGCCCGACGCAGCGCGTGTAACCGCTGTCAAACACCTCGACCGGAAGGGTTTTGTGGTGTGGCAAACCCAAGCCTAAAGGGGGAACCGACTTTAGAGGTTCACCCGGATTTGTTCAGCCTGGAGACTGGACGTGCCACACGTATGCTGTGTTTGTGGGCTATTTCAAAGCGAAGCTGGTGAAGTAGCGATTCTTGTGTAGATGTGGTAATGTAAACTGGAAGCGACGATCTGACTGCGACATGTGTAAAAGCTCCAAGACCGGATGTCTGAACAGGTTGGTGAGCACCGAAGATGTAAAAAAGTAGTGAAAGCTCTGATAACGATGTTATCATAGGACGAGAAACGCGATGGCGATGGAGGCGGTTTAATGAACGCCAGGAACGGTGAGCACCTAACGTAATGTCGATCTTGTCAAAGCTTGCAAACGCTGTGATGCAATTTCTTACGTTTGGAGTTGCGTTGGCTAAGACCGAGGTTGGAGAAGATGGCTACGATGACATCGTCATGAAAAAAAGAGTACACCGTCGATAAAAAACCACCTCACTATGATGTGCGAATTTTATCTACTAGTAATGAATATGTAGAAAAGAAAAGCGTCAAAAGTTGAGAGGGATGCTGCTGCACTCGCTCGTTTACACCCGTCTTACAGGTGGAAAATAATTAGTTCTTTAGGTTGTAACATTTCTCATTATGTTATTTTTTCCAGCGCACTATACCAGCCCCCGATAGTGCTATCGGCTTATCTTCAGATTAAATTCATGTTGTCTGATTCGAACGAGGAAAGGGACACAGCAGCGGTTTCAGCTAATCATAAACTGCTACCCTGGAAGAAGACGGTGGCGCAGCCGATCATCATCGGCTTCACAACGACATAATATGTTTTGCAGACGTCCATGTTGAAGCCGTGATGAATACTGATATCGCTCAAATCGTGACAAGAAAAGCAACGGAAGCAAAGCCCTGCTGATCGAGGTGGCGGTCGACGCCGCCGCACTCGAAGCCGTGGTCGTAGTATTATTCGGAGCGAGACTTACATGTAGACTTCGATCGGTTTGAAAAGTACCAAAAAACATCAAAAATAATGCAACACATTAAAATGCAATGACCGTACAACCGAGCTTCTGATCAAAATGTGGTAGTGCTGCCAACATAAGCACAAGGTGTTGGAATCTGGGTGTGACCTATGATGAAAAACACAGGTGAACGAAATTTTAGTGGTTCGGTTTGAGAGTATTTTTTAGTTTAAGGGATTTAGGTTAAGATTTTTTAACTTTTACATAACGTTAGTACACGTTTCATTTAGGTGACTTTTTGGCCTAAGCATTCCTCGGTATACTGGTACTAACAGACCGATATACCTCACCCTTGCATACACACCCTGCCGATTTGGGGATTATTTCGAAGAGAAGAAAAAAGAATGAAAAGATGAAGGAACACAAGATTGAAAGTGATCATAGTACGCGCTAAAGAGAGTGTCAGAGAGAAAACTATTGTTGTAACTGAAAAGAAGGATGGTTACAGATCCAGAGTTGGAGCAATGAAACATAAATAACGTCAGTACAGACGAAAAAGCAGCAATGTAAGCCAGTAAGTTAATGAATGGCCAAATCAGATGAACATGAGCCCACGCGCTGGGTAGCAACAAGTGGGGTCAAACAAAGACGGCGCACCAGTCAAGAAAAGCGATTGGTACATCATCGAAACAAGTCATTGGTGATTATTCTTTTGCAGGTCGAAACGTCACGTAATTGTTAGATAAGGTATTTAAATTTGGTCTCACGGGTATTTTTTTGGGTCACACTCGGGTCATGGATGATCCACGAACCACTTGCAAAACTCCAACAGGATATTGCCCGTGGAGTAGCTGTAGCGCCTCGGCGTGACACCCAGCCCAAGTTGCCTACACCAGTGGTGCTTTCCGAAGCCCTCATAGCCGGCGAAAGTGACGACGAGGAAATGGAGGCACTCTTACATTTTTAAGCTCCTTAATCAACCGGACGTCGGACAGTCGCCACTGCAATATACTATCCAGATCACTATCTCTACTTTATTTTCGAGCACGCATAATTCCAAGTACATAATTATTGCTTTTGACTACTAGTATTTATTTCTTTTCACTCAACTTCGGCACCAGTGTGTGAAGTTTTTTCGTCAGAAGCACAGCGAACAATGCCGCTCACAGTGGGTTGAGGAAGGTAGTTGTCAAGCCGTAAATGGCGATCACAATTTTCATTCGTAACCATGAGGATAACATTTTGCGTACAGTAAATTTTCCATTTCAACACGACGAAGAGACACATCTTTCAGCACCATGGATGACCTGAAGGTCGGCGATCTAGAGGTCAACAGTCCAGAACAGATCGATCCGCTTAGGAGAATCATCTGAAAATGCGATATTTGTTGATCGGGAAAAGCAATGCCCTACCCCCGCTTCGTATGGAGCTGTTTGCAAATTTGATGTGTGGGGGGGGGAGCCCAACGCCGACGCCCAACGTTGCCGTAGAGTTGTGCCACAGTATCGGAAAAAGTTATCCGACCTCATCAAGGACCTACTAAGTATGCAAATTATCCGATTGTCATCCTCGCTTTGGGCTTCACCGATCGTCATCGTGATAAAGAAGGATGTAGTCGATCTTAGACTGTGTATCGATTACAGGTTGTCGACAAGCTTACAAGCTGATAGTATATCTAATGGTCCTGACTAATCACCTACCTCAAGATTAAGATAAGGTCTTGTGGTACTGTTCGTTGGATATGGATAGTAATTTCTGGGACGTGTCGATGACGGATCAGGATCGGGAAATATCGGTCTTTGTTACGCCTTTCGGCCTCATTGAATTTAATCGGATTCCGTTCTGTTTAAAGAACGATCCTCAGATCTATCAGCGGCTGATCAACAACGCCATGTACGGTTTTTCCAAATCAGTACCGCCACCGAGGTACATGGTGTGTTTACCGAGGGCGATACCGATCGGGATCGGAAATCGTCAGTGTTAGGAAGACGATTCTACATTGTTGGCATTTGATCACGGCCACATCATGGGATATAGTGTGCGACAAGGTTGAACGATACTTGTGAACGATCGAATTTGTCGATCAGGGTGGTAAAGCGTATTTGGGGTCGCTTACGTATAACGTGTCGATCAAGGGGATGGAAGCTTAATCAAAAGATCTTAGGTCACTCAGTAACCTACCGTTCCCCAGATCGTTAAAGGCCATCCCATCTTTCCTTTGTAGTCTGAACTATTTCAGCCAGTTCATCGAAGAGTTATCGGTTTATGCAGCTATCTTATACGAATTGAAAGAAGTGGATTACCATATGCTGCGGGAACGCGAGCAACTAGAAACGTTGCCGGACAAGACCGACCAGTCGACCTGTAAGGCCGACCAAACGATTAATTAGCCTTCATTCCGACCGGGAAGCCATCTGGAACGTGCAATGGTCGCATTTAGTATGTTGAAAGCGAAGATGACCGCGACCCCAGTTCTGAAACATCTCGAGCCTGAAAAAGTTCCGGTCGTCATTTTATACGAAAACAAATGGGCGATCATGGCTGCCTTGGTTCAAGGCCATGATGGGGTGTACCGCTCGGTCACATTCACAAGTCGGACCTTAAAGCTGAACGAACTTAAATTATGGCATTGTAAACAAAGAAGTACTGGCATTGTTACGTAAATTGGATGTCTGCTATACTATGTTGGTGACCAGACCGATCAAGGTACTTTAAAGACGATCCACTTTGGCTTGGCTGTTATCATCGACCAGAATCGATGGTAGTCTGGGGCGATGGCACTGTTGTAGCAGTGAAAGACTGGCGTCGAGTTAAATTTTTCATTCGATCGGGTTAGAGGTGACACTCCGCTCTATTTGGCTTACGGATAGAATCTACGTCCAACATCAAAGCGGCGTTCCCGGCTGGACGTACCAGAAGACGTGATCAGGAGGCCCGCTGGTGGCGCATGGGAGTCCAACGTCATAAACAACATTCAGGGGGCCGGGCCAACGAACAATTTTGAAGGGCAAACCGAAAGAGAGCCGACCTGAAAAATGACCAGGCATGACATCGAACCGGGATTCAGGGTCTGTCTCTGTCTGGGCCTGGTGAAAGAAGGGTATACAAGTAAGTTTGTTCACATGTGACACAGACCTTTCCGTGTTGCTGAGTTGTTCGGCGACCATGCCGCGTAGGTGAAGATCTTCGCCCAGGAGCAACCTTAGTCCTAACTCTCGTCGACCTGCCTTAACCGGCTTTTAGCTTTTGCCCTGGAGCTCACCAGGAGAGCGTAATCGCCAGTGCTGATGGGTACACAAGCTGAGATTTAACAAGATGGATCATCCCAGTCGTCACAGCCAAGGTGAATGAAATGACCAATCAAGCCAGCTTGATGCTGAATCGGACCATGACCTGGATGGACGGAGTACCCTAATTAGCCGAGAACACGGCCGGTATCAAATACAGGATATTCCTGATCGTCCACATGTCGAACTGGAGTTATTCATGAAATTTACGAAGACACCGTGTTCGGCGGAAGATAGACCTAGGTTCGACATCGAAAATGTACTTTTACCGAAAGATAGCTGAAAAATACCGCTCGATAAAACGGTATACACTGTGGAAATGATTTGGGACAACCGATCGAGCAAAGAAACCTGGTACGGCCGAACTGCGTTTCTAGTTCGCTGGAGAGGATATGATGACCCGAGTATCCTGCACTAGAAGTTTGTTGAACGCCAGACCCTGTGAATTTCTGTTTACTTCTATGGCCCTGTTGAACGTTTCCTCCCGACCGTGGTTCGACGTGTTGAAGAAGATGTTGGGCTCGTTGTTGTGAATCATGCTCTAGCAACATGGGGATCGACCCACAATTTGTTTTTTGCAAAGAAATGATGGAGGATGAGCGACTGGCTGCGTACCACGGAGCAAGCAAGCACTGACGAAGTCAGGCCGGTGTGGCTTGGGTGTCGATTAGTGATTATGTCGTGGCAGACGTGAAAGAACGGGAATGTGACCTCGTTGGTTTCATGTTACCCTCCGTGCTACACCTATCCATTCGCCGGATCGAACGGAAGGGGCTGGAGCCTGATGCCAGAGATTGGTTCCCCGGATATGGATGCCGGCCGGCACCCTGTATGATGCGCTGACCGAGGGCGAGCTTTAAGATCCGTTGCGAAACCAATATCATGACGATCTGCAAAGCCATCCTGGACTCCAATTTCTCCGACTGCGCCGTAAGTTTGTGATTTAATTATCGCGATCAGTGGATTTCCATTTATATTGTACTTCTAATTCATCAATACATATCACCACCGATGGTTCCAATTTCTTCCTTTCCATAATCCGTGACACCACTTCGGTGGCTCACTCTGTATATATGCAACATCACAAAATTGAAAATATGTAATCCATCGATTCCGACCGGATCGGTTCCAAACAGTCGGTCGGTTGGCAGATGCTGGTTGACCAGGACCATTAGGCACTCAGACTGGCGAGGCGCTTTCGTCTTGGTCGGGATAAACCAATGGTCTTGTCGAGACCAAAGCCGGGCGACCGATTTTTTATTCATCTTCAGAAATTCTTCGTTGAGTTCACACAGCTGTTCAGGCGTCCAAGGTTTACGTTATTCTATCTCCACCTTTGTCATAAGCCTATCTACAGTGAACCAAAGATCCATAAACGGACCAGTAAAAGAAGGATCGGTGTTCGGCCGAGGTGAGGCTGGACATGGGAACGAAGCGGACCCAATGTTCGGCCGAGGTGAAGCTGGACCAGGGACATAAGCAGAACCAAGGTTTGGCCGAGGTGAAACTGACCAGTGTGCCGTGAAGGGGTCGACCTATCTCTGCATCCAGTGGTTCTTCTTCCAAGGCACCCCACCTACTCAACATTTGAGACTGATCATCGGACAAAGCCTGTCCCACCGACCCCGACTTAGAAATGCGCCGACCAATGGCCCGTGATTTGACCAGAGCGGTCAGCGTCGGCTCGTTTAAGTCGTTGGAATTCACATAATTGGAAAATATACAACTTACCCTCACGCGATGACGTTTGGCTAATGATCCGCGACTGAACGGCATGCCGCTTTGTTTTATATGTTCAGGAGTAGGTAGTGCTAGGGAGGATCGGAAGCAGGCAAAGCCAGTGGGCCCGACGGAACCTGATCGGGTCCGGCACCGATCATCAACCGGGTAGTTTTGGGAGAACTAGGCGGAGACCGACTCGAGTCCGAGTCTTGATCGGTGAGGTCACCCGGTCGAGAACCGAGTAGACCGGCTAACCCGGACAGTTTGTCCAGGGTCGGGTCGACATGGAAGCTTTCCAGTTTTTTCTCCAACTAGATCGGCATCGTGCGAAGTAGTTGTACTCTTCTACCTTCAACTTATCACGCTTGAGCTGTGCGTGGTCATCTGCTGCAGACAGGCTCGAACTTCTTTTTAAGTACAGCGTAGACATTCTGCAATCCAGACCGATCGGCTCGAGCACTCGAGAGCCGAGTCGAGAGCATCACGGTGCTCCTCAGTATGTAGAAGGTGTTCGTCAAGATGGGTCACCTCATGACTTACAATGGCAATCTCTCTCACTAGCCGATGATGATTCCGGTGGTGAGCTTCGATTCGTTTGAATCGGCGAATCGCCACCGCTAAATATTTTTTAGGACTATCGATCGGACGATCCGGAATACAGGGAACAAATCCGTGATAATTGACTCATGTGGAAACCAACCGGATGTGGAATAGCACGTACTTTGGTCATGAATCTTATCACATTATACTTATGTGGTCGACGTCAGAATGTAGGGGTCGCCTTCAGCCGATCCCGTTCAGCTTGAATGTCGGTGATCTGCGTCCGAAGTTGCAGACAGACAGTTCAGTCTGTGCGACCTTTTCCGACGCTTGTGTTTTCACGCGATTGGCCGTGGCGGACAAACGATCGCGCTCAGCGATGAGAACCTGAGTTTTACTCACCATTTTCGATCGACTCCGGATCAGATCAGCATGGACGTCGTTGGGGTGGTCGTAGTTCTTGCGCAAAGCATCAACACTAATGGCTGAATCGCGAGACTGAAGCTCCGCGATTGCGATCTGGTGAGATCACATTGGAGATAATCCATATCACGCGTCCGTCTCTCGAGGTCGACCTGCAAGGCGACAAGTTGAATCCGGGGTGTCTGGCTGGCTGTGGAAAGAGATGCCAAATCTCCGAACATATCGCGTAACCCTTCCCGTGTTTTACATCTACGACCGCCCATCTTCTACCCCCATTTTTTAACTCTAAGTTCTAGTAGTTACAGCTCTTGATTGACGGAATCGTCCCACTTGTCTTGGTGCGGCGGATACCGGTCGCCTACCGTTGAGTAGTAGCTGTACGTATGGCAAGCGAGGGCGAAAGTGGAGAAGACGTGGGAGCGAGAGAAGGGGTTGAGTAAGGCATGCTCTCGACCTGGAAAGAATCGATATGTTGTGAGTCAGATGGCTACCATTGTGAGGCTGCGATCAGGCTCAGGGGCGGCTGTGGTTAAGAGGATTTTAAGTATATAAATGTGAGTGGTCCACATCGCTGCGCTAATTGAATGATCTCGGGATCAGCCACTATGGATCGGCAAGAACGGACAGTTGGCCACCTGAAACGAGCCAACCTGGCCGGGATCAGGTGGAGAATATGTGGAGTAAGGAATGGAAGTCACCGTTATCGAATTGGATCATGGATTATTTGGTTGGAATGGACTGGTCAGGTAAGCGGCTGTCCATGGAGATATGAAATGACGGATGGTCCCCCGGCCCCAGACCGGTTGGGGTTCGCCGATCAGCCTGATTTGTTATTTATTGCGATAGTCCGACGATTGTATTATAGCTGAACATGGAATTCTAGACGATGCGAGCTGGTCAGACCGGTCGTTCTCTATGGCAGACCAACCGACCTTGCCGATCAAATAATCAGGACGATATGCATACTCACAATATCGATAGGTCCTCACAGGACTCAAACTAAGTTGATGGTTATTGGATTAAGTGGAATTATGGCTGGACGGACCGATCGAGGAGGCGGTTCGGGTAACGAATGGTTGTACGAGGCCGACCGGATAAAAGGACCGATGTAATCGGAGATGGATCGGCCGACCGGTAAGGATACAAAGGCAACAAAGGTGGTGGGATTTTGCAAAGGTTGACTGAAGGTAATATCAGCGTACCATTTGACGGGATTATTATGTTCGAGGTTTTGGGTAATTCTTATAGCTTGGTGTACGGTATACAGTACCGTACACCAATCTATGTGACTTAGTATTGGTTTTATATTTTAAATAATAGGATTGAATTTTTCCCCTTACTCCGCAATGTGTCGGCGTTCATTGGGAGAAAAGGGTTAACAAGGTACCCTGTGGCTCAACTTATTCCCGATTAGAGAGAGCAGACTGACTGACGCAATTTGGCTCACCGGAAGTCCCCGGCGGGATTGTAAGTTCTTTTGTCCTCATCCCTCACGCTCACGCATCATTTAATTCTTAAAGGTTTGTGGAGATAACTAAATGGAATTACTAAGGAAAATCGAAATTATATCGTGGAATTTACGTATCTCTAAGTGGGTATTAGTTATCTCTCGTTATTGGCTGGTCCGGTCGGTTGAAACTTCCCGACCGTGACCTATATGGTATTTTACTTAAATTACCACCCCTTATTCGTCCTCTGGTAAAGATTTCTACCGGAGAACAACCCCATCTCGAAGGAGGAGTCATTAACCCTGACCTGCTCGGGAAGATCGCTTTCATCTATAGTCAACCTGAGTAAGTGTAACCACCGTGAACCAATGGGTACACAAGGTGAGATGAAACTAAAAATAGATCCGGTAGCTCATGAAGACCGGTCGGAAGAACGGGATGATCGAGCCGATCGCCCTAGCGGTGAACTGTCCGATCAAACGATCGACCAGGATTCGCGGAGTAACGCCTTCAATAGTTGTCGTCCGGGCCAGTGGGAATCCGGTTCCTCCAAGAACTTCTGTTCTGGATTTGGAAATCGGCTCCATCACAATCTGGTCTTTGTTTGCGTCAAGACGTTTATCATCTCGCAGTTCTCTAACTTCGTATCAAACGTTTTTACCTGATCTGGTTCCTGTTGGTTTGCACGGCAGTCTTTATTGCCCGTGCGCGATACCTTCTTCTCATGGTGACCACTGCATACCATGGACATATTTCTTTCACGACCGTATTCGGTCAAGGGCGTTCCGGTCTTTATCGCCAATGTCGTTTATCGCTTCCTCCCGGTGACCACTGCCTAACCTGGATGCGTCTTCCATACGACGACCGTCGTCGGTAGTGAGTACTTCAACACGGCTATCTTATTCACCCTTGTTGTCCCCTCTCTCTTCACGCTGCCGTTCTTCTATTACGTGAGCTAATCCCCACTGGACTATTACCAGCAATTCTCCAACCGCTGATATTTTCGGATCAAAACAGGTGGTGCCATCGCTATTCACTAGTCTGACGGACGCTACTGATGTATCCACTGATGCACTCGAACTTCTCAATGGGGGATCACTCCCTGCAGCATTGTCACAGTCAATCGACAAGTTGTTCCAGGTGTAGGTTAATGCTTAAACATCCATGCGATGCCGAATATAATATCGAACTTGTCGTCTAATTCAAGTATCCGATGTATTGTACGATTGGGGGAATGTATTATTAATATATTTTCTCGATAAAATCGTTCTTGAATGAAAATTCGTTTAGCTTGAAGCATGTAAGTATCACACGCTTAGGTATAGTTATGACTGCGCCTGTTGCCAACCGGACTGACAGCATATATATTGCAGGGTGCCTGCCTCCACAAAGTTCATTGATGTTTGGCTGTTAGACCAAACAATGCTTTTTGACGCTCTTGTGTCAAACAGGTCGCGCAATCGTCTCCACGCGGCCTAACTACCCCCGGGTGTAGAGTAGTTTCACTTCACCCAGTATTTTTGACAGGACATTGTCCCGTCAGGGGCTATTATCCTCACGTGACCGATGTTGGTATGTAAAATAACCCTTCCAGTAAAGCGCCTCGCCCCTACTGGTTCTCTGCGTCTTATTCATCAATAGATGGATGCCCTGTTGTAGTTGCCACTAACCGGCGTGCTCCGGGCGCGGCGTAATACATTCTAGGGCAAAGTGCACTATCTTCGCGCATCTATTGCAGCTAGGCGTCTTTTTATTTTTCTGTTGGCTCGGAGTCGAGGCAACCGCAACCGATAGTTCTATTGGCTTTAGATATTCGCCTGCGATTGGTCGCGCGGAAGTGACGAAGAACGAAATATAACTTGGCGATTCTTCGTGACATGCTGCACCCTTGGTATGTTGAAGGTTTAAGGACACTTGAGTCCTTCAACTGTTTGCGGTATACGTCGATGACGAGCGTATACCAGATGCTTTGGTCTATAGCATCTATCAGTGTCTTCGGCACATGCCGACATAGGTACTGCTTGACGGGACCGTCATTCCGTCCCTTCATAAGGACAGTCACTTGCATTGCTGGAAGCACCGACGCCATGATAACAAATATTGCGCTTTCTGCGAGGAAACTTGTATATCAATCTTACCTTGATGCAGATTAAGAACTCAGATCTATCTTTGTGTTCCATTTTAGGAATTTCACAATTCAGCTGTAGTCCATTTTGAAGTGCTGATATAGCAAGAACGCATTTTAATCATTGGTTCTGCGTCTCATTGCACATACTCTGGGTCGTCCAGCGAGGCATGTGGTCGCAAGGTTAATATTTAGCGCAGCGATGGCATCTTTCACCTCTGCCCTCTCAGAAGGGGTTCGCTTTTCCTGTACATTAGCCTTCGCCATTTCAACGCTTGGCGTTGGCGTCGCAACTGGACACGGTTGTGGAGGTTCTGCTTCGCAAAAAAACACTCACAGAATCTCCCGACTTCGTACACGGTGTTTTCCAACCGGGTCATCGTCTGAATCATGGGCAAGAGACGCTTGATGATGAGTGCCTGAGCCCTGAGGTCTTCGTCTTTCCAGTCGCTGGATGGGGATTTGGTTTGTCCAATACATGATGGATAACGCCCTATCGAGCAAGAGACGGAAACTCCCACAAGAAATATTTGTCCGTAGTGAGGATTTTGTTGGAGGTGAGAGCATTTGGGCTCATAACCTATAACAACCGCTTGATCAGTGTGTGTTGGTCGTGTTTGTTGCAGCGGCAAAAGGAAAATGAATTATCTCACCGTTGCGGTAGCTGAGGTCTCTAGCACTGCGACTCTCTCTTTCTCTCTTTCTCCTACTACATGCATGGCGGTGCTCCTCCCTCATATGTATCCTTGTATACAAGGCAGCTTTTTAGAAGCCGTACAAACAGAAGTTCGACTCCACAATCCAGACTATGACCACGATTCTGAGTCGCCAGTTGAATTACAGTTACCAAGTGAGTAATCACTGACGCAATTATTCACAACACGTTTGACTCCACTGTTCCAAGCCAGCGAGTGGACTCGCGTTATTTCTCGCTCAAAATCTTTCTGCTTCCATTACTGCACTAATCGCATTTTTCTTTGTACTAGTATTGTTTCATGTTTCATTGATCTTGTGCCGACTCTGGATTTTCTGTGGATCGTTCTTTCAGTTATAACAGTAGTTTTTTCTCTCTGATACTCTCTTTAGTAGCGCCGTATTTGACTTCTCAGCACCACTTTCATCCTCGTGTTCCTTCATCGTTTCATTTCTTTGGCGAAATCATCTCTAAAATCCGCAGACACCACTTTATCCAATTCGCTTGTCAAATCAACCATGACACAGCTTGTGTCACCAAAAATATCAATTTCTATTTCTAAATTGATGCCCTGCTCCGTCTTGACGTCGGTAGATTCTTCTTCCTCTACTTCTTCCTTTCCGTTCCTCGTGAGCTCGCTATCAAGACGACCGATCGGCCTGTGTCGGATAGAAATATGTGTGTTGGGAACGATCAAGGCTAAGTGAAACAGTTATTAATATCTAATTAGAATTGACGACCGATGGAAAGTTCGACATTATTAGTTACTCTGATACTTGAAGTACTTTGTACTAGTAAAGCTGTTGGTATACTAACGACATGATGATTGTTTTGCGCGCGGAACGTTCAAACTGTCAAAAAACCGCCAACATTTGCTTAGATTCTGCTACGAAGAAAATCTACAATATCCCAAATGAAATGGACCTGAAGCAGAGGCTTCGCTACTGCCTTAAATAAAGGTTTAATTTTGAAGGCCTCTTCGTACGCAGGACTGTTGGAATCGTTTCGATTCTCGGCATCACTGATGAACGAGCCAAATTTCTCTGCACGATGCTTAATGTTGGCAAGCTACGCTTCACGCACTTAGTTGAAGATAAAGTCGCGTTTAGCTGGACAACACGGCGTGGCAAGGAGATTAATATCAAAAGACTAGGACATACTTGAAAAGCATCCAAAATGTATTTGGAACGTACCATATATTGACCTGCTAGTCAACAAGTTTACGGGCGTTGCTTTCGTGTACCTGCACTCGTCGAACCAGACCAAGTAATTGGTATCATTCTTTGCTAGCGTCTTGCATATGTAAACGACTCGAAAGACTCGCCATCTAGTTAACGGTACGATGTCGCCGATTCAACTGTTGACAAAGTCAGATATGGACCGGGAGAGTAGCCTGTACCCGTTGAAAAAGGAGGTTACTTAGATATTTCCCGAGAAAACTAACGATGCTTAAGCCTTGTTATATACCACAATATTCACTCCTCATTACATCTCTTGTCTATCAGGCTCGTACGCACCTTTCATCGTTCGGTATAATGGCATCAACCGCTGAAATAGATGTCGAGGGAGAAACTACATTTGCTTTAACACCTTTGACGTCCTATCGCTTCGCCTTAAAACTGAAAAACGACAAATTGAGTATTTGGATGGAAGACCAAACCAGTAAGAAGCAATGGTACGAGGCAGCCAACGTATGCGTAACAAGATTGACATTGACTGAGATGCTTTTTTCATTTACAGGTACAAGGGTGAAATGAATAAAGACGATTACGTGACACCAGATAACACTATTTCCAATGCGTCGGCGATGGATTATCTGAGGGTGAGTACTCTTTTCATGTCAAAGCTTGAAACTGGAAATGTGACGTTCGCTATAAAAACACTTTCTAGTGCTTTCGAAATTCGCTACATGATGAGCTGGACAAGTCCAGTGATGTCCAACGCACGTTGGAGATGTTGGAAGGGGGGGCACTTCGAATAGTAATTGAGTTCAAAATTCATATTCATCGCTTGACAAGAGTCAAAAAGTTCGAATTCATTCTAGACCCCATCTCGGTGAAGCGAATTGACTTGTTGGAGTCGAAGCTGCGTGATAAGCAAGATGAATTGGAACAAAAATGTAGATATTTGGAAATAAATCGCAGAGAATTGGCGCGACTTCGTCGAGACGTTAGCGTACACGTTAAGCTAACGGCTACGACCAAAAATGCCGCTACGTCCTTCTTATTGTGGAGCGATATCGAATCGGTGACCTTTGCCGTTAACAGTAACACTGTCGAGGTGTCAACGGTGTGTCCTGGTATTTACAGCATTACAGCAGTGGCGTTGTTTCGACCTCGAAGCCAATGTGAATTTATTGACCTGATAAAAGAGTATTCGAAGCGAGAAACTCACTTATTCGGGATACAATAATATTTGCACCTCGACTGGGTTTAAACAAAACGATACCCTTGCGGTCAAGTGCGACGGCAACGTCGAAGAGGTTTTTCTCTCAATTGTTTACCTTCGGTGTTCTTAATGCGTCAGGTCGGCTAAAATTTACAACCTGAAGCCTGTTTTTGCTTCACTTTTTCGCTGATGCTTCAGGAAGTATTACTTCCTCTGGGCGGAAATAAACGCAGCAAAGACCTTCAAAATTAAATATATTTTCAAATATTGTGTTTTAGATCAATCTGACGATCCGCCTTGACTTCCTCTATATTTCTATACCCTTATTGATTTTTTTTGAAAAGAAATGGTTGTACTACCACGTCCCAAAGTTCACAGGTCAGAATTTTCGAAAACTCAAAAAACGCCTGGAGATGTAGAACCAATGTCATGCGAAAGTTTTACGATACAGAACGCCGAAAATATATTGTGAAGATTCTGAAGCGCCCTACAAACGATGATATGTCAAGAGGGGAGCTGGCTGAACTAGCGGACAAGGTTGGTCGTCACAGGTCGACAATTGCGAGAAGATGGACCAAATTCAAGCAGGCGGCATCTAAAGGGACCAAAAATGAAGTTTTGCTGCAGCAGCAAGAAGAAACGCGTCTTCAGACGAAGGTAAGTTGAGAAGAGTTGCAGAAACGTGTAGTTGAAGTTTGTGCAAAGTATCGTCAGGTGCAGAGACACACCGCGGAGCTCGGGGGTTTCTCCGAGTACCTTGTGAGGGCCTTTGGTAACAGAAGGAGAGCTTAGCCGATCTTCCGGTCGTACCAAACCTCTGCTATTTGCAAAAAACCAGTATTAGCGACTTAGATTTTGGCCTTGGTTTTGTCAGTGATTTTACCATGGACTTCGATAGTATGAACAACATAAATCACGATGATAAGAAGTGGCTCAATGGAGATATGGATAATTGGCCTTACGTCGTACTAACAGACGAAAAAGCCCCCGCCCGACAGCGGAGAAGCAAGCTGTTTCGTACGGATATTTAAAATTGAAGGTCTTTGTTGCGTTTATTTCCGCCCAGAGGTAGTAGCTCTTTAAATCTTTTAAAAAGTCTGGCTTTAATTAATCGAGAATGGATTGCATTTGCAGCAGTTGCTACTAATTCGTGTTTAGTTGATGCATAACCTAAAAATTGTTCGAAATATCCAGGGAGCAACAATTACTGTTGACGCTGGCTATTGGCCAGCGTCAATAGTCAGCACTTCAGCTCGCATTAGTATGTAGAATATATATTAGAAAGTCAAAATATTCGTGTGAAATATTCAGAAAATTAAACTAATTCGTAGATTCGAAACACCATCACTCCAGACCGGAAGCAGCTCGCAACCCCACTCAGTCTAGGGTAAGCTAATGCTTTAGTCGGCAGATCGGTCGGCATATCTTGCGTTGGAGTACAGCTCGTATATATTTCTTCATCTTCTCAGATAATTAACTTGATTCGAATATCCATATGTTCCAACTTTGGGATTCTTTCCATAACTTCGAACATCTTGATGCCAGCCTTTTTACCCATCAATAGCTTCATAGGACGCTCAACGGATAACCAATTTCCAATCATTTCCACTTGAATTTTCGATCCAGTGTAAGATTCAGCTTCCATTGTAGATACCGAAACACGTTTTTTGCAGCTAGTGACCATGCCATCCAACTTTACCCATCAATAGATCCGGCTAAATCCGATTACATTGATGATTTGATCCACCCATACCATAAAAATTCCGACCATCCGACGATTCTGACCGATGCATAAAATCGAAAAAAGAGAGGGGGTCGCCCTTAAACTATCACCTGACCCTAAACCAAAACCCCAACAACGCTGGTGAAAAGGCCCTAAGCCCGCTACGGCTTGCAAACAAAGCCTCCGCTTGCACTATGGGCAAAGTTTGGTCATGGGTTTACATCCGCGTGCTTCGCACACGGCATGTAAACCTCAGGCATATCGTGGGACATCCCACCCCTGGTTCCGACCAACCAAAGGCATGAAATATCCATTTATACTTGACCAGACTATATCTGATATGTGGTCGGAGGATTTGCACAATTGTATTTATAGTTTGTATAGGATACGCTAAGTACGGTCGGATAAACGATGATATTCAACCATACGCTACACTATATGTTTGTTTTGTTGGAAGTTGAACACAACTCACACTAAAGTGTGAGTTGTGTTTCTATTTTTAGTATTTCTATTTTCGTACACTTTAGAAATAGCCACATTTGTAAAAACACGCTACTGTAGCGGACAGTTGCGAAACTGCTTTGGCTGCGCACGATCGCATAGGAACCAAGGGTAATGCATGATAATATATTTTAGTTTTACATTTACCTTTGTTTGTTCTAGTGCGTTTCGTACCTTTTGTTGCTTTTCGGGAGGTTATGAGCTCAATGCCTCAGAAAAAAGGAACGGACAATTTCTCAGGAAGGCAAGCAACTACTGGAAGTGTTGACTTGGAAGCCCGTGATCAAGTTTCGGTCAGCGATGGAGAAAAACAAGACGTGGATGTTCGTAATGAACGCCACCAATCACAAGAGGAGATGAAGGACTTGATGAAACTCGTGACAAAGATGAATGAAAGGTTGGAAAAATTGGAGTCGCCTATAGTTTCTTTCGTAATGGAGAAAAAATACGTATGCGTTTGGAGTCCTCCGTCCAGGCCTTTCAATCTATTTTCTCTTTTGATCTTCTTGATCTTGTGTCCTCTTCCTTTTCCTTTGATCTCTTAGATATCTTAACCAATGGTAAACTTTCTGTTATTGAAGATTCTGTTAAAACCAGTGCCATCCAACACGAAAAATCCATTCGTCGTATCGAACAAAAAATCCATGACTTATCCCTTAAGGAACCTTCATTCCGATAACCGCAATTATTATTCAAGGTCCGAACGGAGGTGGAATACCTCAGCCCAACCGAATGGCTCCGGGCCAAATGCAATACGTGCAAAGATGGAATGCAAATATCAGAAATTTTGCATTACCAAGGCAAATTTCCACTGCACGAGAAATGAAGTTGCAACTTAAAGAAATTACGGGAAATGAAGTATACAAAGGACTTGGATCGGATTTCAAGGAGTGGGGTTTGCGGTTTATGCGACAAATAGTCATGGCAGAGAGCACCAGCGGCTTCCCCTGGAACGTAGGAGGAACTGCGGAAAAATACTTCAAAAACAAGTCGGACGTGGTGGGATATTAACCCGTCTCTGTGGTATATTTTGGTTTAAATGCTTGAGACATTCAAGTCTAGCATTTCTACAGCGTAAGGAATGAAACTGCTTACCGCAAAAAATGGACTTGAGAAGGACGTGGTCTGAGCACTTGATTTATTTGGTCGCAGTAAGCGAGGCGTCAGGATGCAAAGAGGAATTGATCCTGGAGAGCGTTCTAAAATACTCTGCTCCTGAGCTACGTGGCGTACTATCGGTATGATATAATCCAATGCGATTAGATCATCTAATAAAGCAGAGGAACTAGTGCAATTTGCGAAATGGCTAGAGCAAGATTCAAATAGCAGGGCAGCAAATCGCGGCATGGTGAATCAAGTGCAGCGCAAGGAGATTAAGAAATGCTTCAAGTGTGAAAAACCCGGACATATCGCGAGAAACGGCAGATCCGGAAACAAATGAAAAGAAGAAAAAGAGCGGGACGTAAAATTTACGCTGTGTATTCAAGATCAGGCAAGCAAATTAGACTCGAAATAGATTCTAGACAACGGAGCTAGTCGGCACTTGATTCACGATAAGAATACGCTGCTCAAAAACACGGAAGAATGCGATTTGGAATGCGCGCTACCGGATCAGAACATTTTACGGTTATCGCTCAAAGGGTCAGTGTTTTTAAATGTGAAGGCCGGTGGAGCAGTTCAACAAATACGGCTCACATACGTTTATTACGCTAAGAACCCACCAAAAACATTAATTCGTATTGCAAATTGGAAGGAAAGGGTTTCAAACTAAATTATAATGGAAACAACAGGTCCCTAATAGAAAAGGACAATGGAGTGGTCGTTTTAGACGTGGGACGGAGACACAGTGTGCTTGTGGTTGATACTTTAAGACCCCGAAAGAAGCAGATTGATGACATAATTTATTCGGCAGTGAGAAATATTGGAAATGAATCCAAAAACGACGTTCAAAAAGGGTCCCTGATGCATTTGCTCACCCGTTTCGGACACCTCAACTACGATACGATCGAAAAATGGCTAGGGACCCCCATTCGGAGATTAAACTCACAGACAAGGTAAGGTGCAATGGTTTTACCTGTGCAGAAGGAAAACAATCAAGAAACGCGCGACAAAAGCAAGACAGTGGACAAAAATCGCGTATCGATCGAATAGGCGGAGTAATCTGCAGCGATCCGAAGGGGCCGATGACTCCAAATCTTGCCGCGGGAACAGAAATTTGGTTAATTTTGTGGACTATAAATCAAGTTTTCGTCACCAGAACCAAGGTCCAAGCGGCGAAAATGTTCGAGCACTTCCTTGTCTACTTTGAGAACAGGTTTGGGTGTCGAATACACTTGCTCCGAACGAACGGTGGTGCGGAATATAGAAATGTCGACTTGTTCTGTAAAAGGACTAGCGTGAGGCGTCAAGTCAGCGAGGCAGGGAATCAAGCGACTAATGAGAAGACCGAGCGCATGCACCGGACGATTTAAACATGGCTAGGTGTATGATATTTGCGCGCGGCCTGTACCTGCATTTTTGGGAAGACGCGATAGAGTATTCGGCATACATCCTGAATCGCAGCCCCACGAAAGCTAACGCAAAGATGGCGTCGCCCATGGAAGGTTTGACGGGTAAACACAAAATCTTGGAGATATAGTTACCTTTGAAAGTCCAGGCACGGTTTTCCGTGACACAAGAAAGAATTCATTGTAACCAAGGGTGAAAGTGGGCATTATAATAGGAAAATCGGTCGAAACCAAGGGGTACCACGTGTACCTGCCAAAGGAAAGGCTCGTGATCGTGACACAGCACGTGAAAAATAGAAATGCTGAACCCGGTTCAAAATGAGCAATTCAAAAGGGCGCAAGTGAATCTCCAAGAGACGACTGAAATAGGGAATGATCACGAAGCAAATACATAGGAAGCAAGAAAAGAAGAAAATGTAGTTGAACGAAACGCTACGGAGTCAGACGGATGGCCACGAGGGGAAGATCGTTAGATCAAGTAAACCTGGTCTTTTGCGATGATCAGAAAGGATACAAGGAAGCAAGAATTTGATAAAAGCAATGACCGAAGAAATACAAGCGCTAGAACAAAACGGAACCTGGAACGTTGTGAAAAGAGCGCCTGGTTTGAGGCCACTTCACTCAAAGTAGGTGTTTAGAACAAAACCAAAGTTGGATCGCGATGGAAATATCCAACGCTGCCAAGCTCGCTTGGTAGCATGTGGAAATGAACAAGTGTACGGGAAAAATTACTCGGGGACTTTCTTTGCGGTGACGGACATGACAACGAGCACGATAATTCTGGCAATGTCGGTAATTTTGGAAGGGATGGCAAGGCACGGAGATGTGCCAAACCCCTACGTAAAACCACCTACAGAGAAAGGCATGGAGATTTATCTCAAAATAGATCTCGCATCAAGTTCTTGATGATGAAAAGACCAAAGGGCAGAAAGGAGTACAGCTGAAGTTGGAGCAGAGTCTTTACGGCTTGATGCAGGCATGTCGGCTCTGGAATAAGTTGTTGCACGAATTGATTATCGAAGAACAGATACGTACAATGTTTGACGATTCGTGCCTGTACATGAAAAGAGACGATCCAGGAAACACTCTGGTGGGAGTGTACGCGGATGATTTATTAATCACGGCAACATATGACTCTCGAATGTACACATTTTTTGAAGATCTTAGTGAGCTACAATTAAAAAATCTGGGTCCAGTTTCAAAGTTCCTCGGAATAAGAGTTGATTACGATTCGAGTGGATGCAGGCTTGATCAAAAGCAAAGCATCGATGAATTGATCGTCACGATGGGTCTGGAAGGGTGCAATCTGGTGCGTGCACCGACCGGTAAAAGTGAAGACGAAGATCAGACAATGTTGCTAAAATCGGGCAGCAAACCTACGAATGAAGATTTTTAGTCTTTGGTCAGGAGCTTTTTGTAGATTGCGCGATGGATCTGGTCCGGTCGATTGAAGTATCCTGACCTGGCTTTTACGGTACTCTATACACGGTATCACTCCTAATCCATCCTCCGGTGAAGATTTCCACCGGAGAACACCCCTGTCTTGAAGAAGTCACTTCCCTCGACCTGATCGGGAAGATCTTTTTATCTAGAAATCATCTGAGTGAGTGTAACCACAGTGAACCAATGGGTACACAAGGTGAGATGAAGTTAAAAATGGATTTGGTCGACAATGATGACCGGTAGGAGGACTGGGATGTTCAGGCCAGTCATTTAAGTGGTGACTTGTCCGATCAATAATCGACCAGGATTCGCGGAGTACCCCCTCCAAAATTGGCCGAATGAGCCAATGGGAATCCTGGTTCCACCAAGAACGTCTGTCTTGGATTTGAAAATCGGCCCCACCACATACCAGCTGATTGTTTTCGTTGCCTAATGTTTAAGCCCCAAATTTGCAGCAGTTGAAGGGGATATGCGCGATTGCAGAGGTCACCCGGTTTTACACCGACGGCAGTACAGGCAACTGATCCATGATCTGGCTTAGCAACGGTGACTTTCATACTTTTCTTCTCATTTTCTACTTGACTCCGTTATCATGTGTACCGTTTAGCGTTGGGTCGACGTGTCCCACTTATCAATTGTCACTTCCTGCCCATCCATAGTGGCTGATCTTGCGATTATCCAATCATCGTGGAGGTGTGGTCCACTCATATTCGCAGCTTTAGAATCTGCTTCACCACAGTCGCCCCTGGCCGGATCGCAGCCGCATAACGGCAGCGGTCCGACTCACCTCATATTGTCTTTTCCGGCTTACAACGAAAACGTGTTCAACTTCTTCTTCCGATCCTGTAACGAATCAATCGCCTGATCCTGCAACGGCTCCTTCTTCGCTTTTGTTCAGTATACGTCCGGCCGTTTCGGTGACTACGGTAACAACACCTTCGGTCGGCCCACGCCCGGCCTCAATCGTTACTTGGTCGATCTCTTCATTGTCTTTAGCAATTGGTACTTTTGGTTGAGGGGTCGCCCCACTTTCCTTGGGTTCGGCGGATGCCGGTCGTCTAAGGAAGGGTCTACAGGGTATGATCGATGGGCTGACCTCGCTCACTACGACCAATCAGACACTCCGGGCCCAAATATCTGTCCAGCACGTCGAACGCGACCGACAAGCACGTGATATCGAGCTGCTACAGTCGCTACCTTACCAGGTCGCGATCGCCGCTGTCAGGTTCGCGATTCTGCTAAATGTCGGGCCTTACGTGAGGATTATGACCGGTTCAACGATGCTCGTGCCGATCTGGCCCGGGGTCAGTTGGACATTAAAAACAAAATTAAAATATTAGCCGCCGAGCATGATCGTTTGTTCGCCGACCTCTCAAAAAGACAAAAACTGTGCAAGCCGTTGCACAGACCGACACGGTCAGCTCTTTGCAATCGACTACCCAGGCTTTATGTGCTACCATCCACGATCAAAGTACATACCAGTCCACATTCTGATCAATTCCACGTGAATAACGGATCATCTTTTGTTTACCCAGATCGGTAGATTGAAAGCCTCCAAAAGTCGATGGCTGTAGTGACGAGTCGCTTAAAACAACTTGAAGCTCATCACCGGGGCCATGGTCGACTGATACAGAAGAGAGCGCTCGTGACTCAAGAAGTGGTCGTCTTGAAGAACATCTACGTCATACTTAGGAGTAAATCGGCCTGCTTTCGACTCAGCTCTCGAGTTTACCAACCGACCGGTCTGGGCCGCAAAAACGCCTTCATTGCTCCCGGAAGGAAGTCGGGGACTGCCGTCAAGAGCTGGTTATCGCTGGGAGAAAAAAACTGGACTTGCCGGCTTTCCAAGATGCAGACCGAGGAATATCAAGTAGGCAAAAAGTGGGCAGACTTAAACACCGACTCGGCTTCGTTGCAGCAGACTCTGAACACTCTGCCAGGATTGGTTGGGATACTTACTTCTCAGCCTGGTGATTCATCCGATCAGGGCTTGGATTTGAGTCGGTCTCCACCCAGTTTTCCACGGACCACCCGGTTCAGAATATCTGATGAGTCCGGCTCAGCTCGAGATCCGCAAACCTTGGTCCCCAAACCAGTTATGGGGACTAACGCCGAACGTCTTAAGAATTTTAAGAAGAAATTGGTTCTTTAAAATTTTTTTGCCGACCCGGTCAGTGGGTTTTCCCGGTCAGGTCGTCGACACCATCAAAGGACAAGTGGACCTCCGTTCTAATTACGCCTTCTGCTTTAGAGAATCTGTTTGCTTCCAAGCCTTGGGAAGTCATGTTGGTCCCTATGAACCAGTTTCGTTTTCGGCTCGGACATCGTTCAACGAATTGAAACAATATTGGACAAATTTACCGCGGAAATTGCTGCGGC
>MIQA02022900.1:0-20157 GCA_001887855.2 Sclerospora graminicola | reverse complement strand
CTGGGCTCTGTGTCCTCATTGACCTCCTTTCTAATGTCGTCAGCTTTGATGTCCTCGTAATCTTCATCATCACTACTGTCACTCATCTTTACATCTTCTGCGTCCCATTCTCTCGTTCCAATTAATAACGCCGAATAATGCTGACCACCGTAGCGTAAAATTATCGGTAATTTTTCTTGCTGAGATGTCGTCGTCTCTTGTAAGAATATCGTCATTTTGTTATAGAAATCATCAATACTCATCGGATATTCACCACTAGTTTGATAGCTTTTTCCATGCGACGTTCTTGTTTCCGGTGTGTAGAAATGTACTCCTGGCATCTTGAATCCTGGTGGATGACTTATAACATATATGTCTCGCTGCAGAACCACACTCAGGGTTAAAAGCGTATCGTTACTCCCCCATGTGTCCTGTGCAATATTTACATCAATCTGTGAGCTACTGTCCGCGAATTCAAGTAGATATTCTTGGAATAATCGCTTTGTTTCTTTTGGGGACGTCGAATCGGTACCTCGCTGTAGTTCTTTCAGAGTTTCTTTTCGCACTCCTGGTGGGAACTTAATGTCGAAATCTAAGAGCGCCCTTACCAGACACCCTTGTTTTAACAGCTTTGTCATTTCCTCCAGTAATCCTTTATTCTCCAGTAACTTATCGGAGCATGTCAAACTTTGGCAGACTGCGTAGATCTGGCAGTTTCCAGTTGCCGGTGTTGGGATGGACCTTAAATTTAACCAATGAATGACATCTTGGATCGTTTTCAGCTCCGGTGCTCCCACCTCTGTCGCATCTTTGGGCTTGGCTACTGTAATCAGTCCACTATCTTCCTCCACTTGCGTAAGCATAGTCGATAATAAATTCTTGACTTGTCCTTCCAACATAAGTAAAGTGCTGGCCTTTTTCTTTAGAATATCGACCTTTTTCTTGTGTCGAGGTTTCTTCATCTGTCGCGGCTCTTCTGAACGGGATGAACGCCCGGTCTGTGAACCGACTACCTGTTGCTGGTTGGTTTTGTCCTCCATTTGCACCTTTACCTGCGTATTAGCATTTCTTGCCTCGTCCACTTTCACTTTAGTGTTCTCCTGTAGCTTCGTCTGTTCCAGATTTGCTTTTAAACTTGACTTGTAAGCTTGACTTCTTGACTGCTGCACCTTTTCATCATCCGACTGTTGCGGACGTGCTTCACGCCTTTTCTTCTTAGGTTTTCTAGTGACCCAGTCAGATGGCTCAGAACGCGATCTATTTGGGTTTGCCACTATAGTTGATCCCTTATCTCCTTTTTTAGCTCCTTTGGTTGAGCTGTTCCGTCTGTCAATGTCTTCCTGGTTTGGAGATCATCTTCCGTATTATCTTCTTCCTTCTCTCCGTCCTTCTTCATTTCCTGATTCTTTTCATCTTCTTGGCGAAGCCTGACTGCTTCCACTTGATCCCGTAACTCCTCCATACTACGAAAAGTCGACACAGTGGGCGTGAACTTCTTAAAATCGTCCACACTCACTTGTAAACAATTTGATTTTAGCAGGTCCTCTATCGACGCTGTGCATTTCCTCATGGGGTGACCTGCCTCCCCACATCTTAGGCATTGTCTTCATCGCCGGGTGCTCCACGACTAACATTGTATGCCCCCAGTATATTCGATTAATTCCTCGCAGTGCAGATGGACATGCATCCGACTCCACTATGAGCTCCCACAACGTCGACGTGTCAGAATAAGGGCCTCCTTTATCTAAATCATCAAGTTGAAAGTCAACCCCCAAAATCTTCCTCAAATATCCAGAGAGTTTGAGAAGATCGACTGATCTTGAAACATTCTTCAGTACACACGAGTAATACCCAGTGTGCTCATATCTTTCACCATTACTATCCACTTGAGCTTCCCATGCCAATCTCTTCGTTTTCGAGTGTTCTTGATGGATGTTCCTTAGCGTATGCTCAAACCTATGGAAAGGTACCTTCATTCCGGCGAACTTGGCCTCCATGTCTCTCGTAAAAAATGAAAATACAACGCGTGCTTCGCTCCATCATAGCTAATACTCTTCACTTGTGCGACCATCTTCCATATCTCAACACCTCCCGTGCCTCTTGTAACAGCCGCCGTGGCTATGCTTTCTTGTAAACATTTCGTGCTCATAAATGCTTCTTTGATCGGACTTTCTCCACTTAAATCCATCACTAAACATCCTTCAACTTGGGCTCGGATCGTCTGAACCAATCGAACTTGTTCATCAATTTTCATTATTCGCTTTACAAATTGCGGCATTTGCTTCGCTATGATTGTTCCTTCGACGAGCCCTTGCAAAATGCGCCATTCATCATCCGTTCCAGCTCGTACCATCATCGGTGCGTACTTTCCATAATCTTTTTCGCAAACTCCACGTAAACGAGAAATTTCATCGGGTTTAAAAACCGTTGTCTTGAATAAGAAGGTCTTCTTAGTGAGTTTGTCGTCCGAATTCTCCGGTGCCCGCCCGGCAACTTTGTTCACCCACCCTTGGAGTGGCGCTGGTTGAAAACCCGCCTTCTTCACTTTTTCTTGCCCTATACTCTTCCATAGAATACCTTCGAAGGATAACGGCGATCTTTGTGCCTGAACAGCCGCTCCTACAACTTGCTGACGCCATTCCGTCCAATCCTTACCTCCTTCCACTACCGCAATCTCGAAATAGTCAAGTAAACGCTCCACTTCGGGCGCCTTTAATGTTGGGAGTCGCTTTGTTGCCTCTTATAGTCGAGACACTGGTCCTCGGACTCTTACGTATATGGCTGCAAACAACTCCCGAACTAAATCCAGCCACGCCTGCGCCCTTGGTCTTGTTGTCGACGCCTCCTTTAATGCAGTGTACAGTGCTTTTGCCAGACTGTGTGGCACCTGCGCATCAATTGGTGCCACACTTTGGATCAGGCTAGCAGCTGCCGCTGCTCCTTCTCCGTGCTTCTTTTGTTTAAAAGTCAAGTTTTTGTCCCTGACCTGAGATTGTGAAACAGGTAATACCGATTTCACCGGAAGTACTGCTTCCTCCCTGGGTGCATATTGCACTAATTCCGCCGATTTTTGAACCGGTATAACCGGTTTTTCCGACTGCATCGGTACAGCCGGTTTCTCCAAAGAAACTGACTCCGCATTTGTTACATTTCTACTTGAATCTGCTTCTATCCTTCTGCCGCTTCTGCGACGGTCGCCTTCTCGGCCCCCTCCATCAGACTTCCGACACCGTCTGGGCCTTCCGGCGCGTCCTGTTCTCCAGCAGTCTCCCCTTCGTCCACTACTATAGGCATGCTGGAACTGCCTTCCCCTGATATATTGGGATCCGGGGGTGGGCCCGGATCATCCAGGGGTGCGCGTCCTGCGTAATCTTCAACCATAGTAGTCCTAAACCTATACCAATAAACGGGATAGGGCAATCCAGCAAATTTAGAACTGATCGTCGTCTATATTTTGTCAAAAATCGCCGAGTGTTCGGCACGCGATATTTGGGTCCAGAAATGCTATTTGAAAAATCGCCGAATTCGGCGATTTTAGAACGCAATGCCGATGATGGAGGGATAGCCCTTGACACTGTATATTTTTAGTAACTATACAAATTTTGTTAATTAATCCTACAGAGTGAGCAAAAGTATTTTATACATGTATTGTATGTAGGCCTTACAAAATTGTGGGTTTGCGATCACCACGGCCATTTTCACAAAACAACTGTCTGTATAGCTCGAGTTTTTACTTAATCGCCCAGCGTCCTTTTATTGCCTTTACTCCAATAGCAAGCACAATAGTATACGGTACAATATTAGAAAAGTTTACTGTTATATTCCCTACTGCTATAGCCTATGAATATCACATTTCGATACGATATCGTGACACATCGGCTTCGTCGAACACGCGAAACCCAATTTCGAGCGAAATAGCAGATCCTTTTGAGACCCGATTTCGAAGTAAATAGAATTTGAAAATAGCATATTTGCCGAACACAGCCTTGTTATCACAACCCAGATTTAAAAGAGAATATGTTGCCCGACGTGTATTTCGTAGTTTCTTGCTGCATGTATCTTCTAGCGAGCTTTTGTCGTGATTCTAGTTGACGATTAATATCGAGTAACTTTTTGAAGTGATAATTTAAAGCAGCTTCGTCTTGAGAATACTTGTCTTCTTTGGTATCTTTGATGTGACACCATGAGAGGAGGTTCCATAGCACACTGCCCGATCAAGGCACAGCATTTTCTTCAGGATTTATATTCACCATAGACGGGTAGTGATAAATGTCGACGGTAATCAATACGCTCATGACTGCTGATAAAGCTTGATTTTTCAATGCCTAATTTGACGTGGTTTTGTGCACTTCAAAAATCCGTTTATGTGTCGTGGTATCGAACGTTCGACAAAGGAAGTCTAGATGCTAGCTTTGGCGTCAACCCACTCAGGACTTTCGTCTTCCTTGGCGTATTGATGAGACATGCAATTGTTTCATTTGTTGTTGTTTGATTCCATACCACCCAATCAAAAATCCACTGAGCGGCAAGACATTGGTCACCACGTCTGAAGTAGTGAGAGGTTAGCAATGTATCCACTCCAGCTGGACGGGAATTAACTGGAGTGTGATGTCAATAGGAGACGGTGCATACTTTACTTCAAAAACGCAGCAGAAGGGCAATGCCACATTGGACGTATCAGAGGATCATCTGACATTCGAGCAGCGGGCTCAATGTAGAGACTTCCTGCCGTTCATTTGCTGCTCCATGTGGGAGCACATTTAATAGGGAGGCGCTCGATACAGCTTGTGTAATCAGGGCTGAAAGAAGCGCCAGTAGTGGGCCGTAGCGAAGTCTTCATCAGGGTAGAGTGAGAGCATTTTCTCTTCAGATGTCTTGACGTGGAAGAAACCGATCAGTAGTTCGTTACCAGCACCGATTTAAAGCTGCTGCTTGCAAACCAAATACAGATCCGATGTTCGCCCATATTAACTCAGCGTCCTGGTAGTCTGTTGATGGCTTTGCACTTAGGTATAAAATACCGCATCATCTTTTGCAGATATTCTTGGTACATGGTGGTAAGCGCACCGCAATCATGCTTGATGCAGTGCTGCTCCACCGTGCGCGGCTATCTTTCTACTCGTGTATTTACTTGGCAGTAGTACTGAGCTACGAAAACGATTGATTGTAACGTGGATTTTATCGTTACCTTAGGTAAGAAGCTAAATGTCTGATACCGAGGCTAATTCAACAGATCACACTAACTTTGTGACAGTCATTCGCCATGGAACGGCGTGCCCCTTTGTTGGAATTCGAAGACATGTTTCAGTGAAAATGAAATTCCAAGTTAACAAAACAGCGTGGACCACTACATACAAATTTTAGGTTATAAAGTACGATTCAGAACTTAATAACTTAATAATACATTTATTATCTTTTTTACCTTACAAACCTACGAGCGGTCACTACAAGTGGCGGTGCGGAGCAGAGCACCTCTAAAGTCTACATGACTAAGTTGGGTGCCTAGGCAGAAAAACAAGAGTGCACACAGTTTCTAGCCGGACTACGGACACCGGACACTACATTGTTGGTGTCTGCTGCCTAGGATAAAGCCGATTTTCCTACAGGTTAAGTTCTCGTTCTCGTGAAAGATGGATGATGAAAAGGCCGAAAAGGCCGAGACGAACATGGAGGTCATCTTGGAATACCTCAAGCGGATGGACCGGCGCCTCGAGGCAGTTGAAGAGGCGCGGTCCCAAGGGTCGACTCCCAGCACGTCGCCAGGGTTTAGATATTTGTATATGCATATTATATTCATGTCTAACTAATATAAAATAGGGCGTGCAAGGTGAGGTGTCAGTTGACATTCTCACGGGTGGAGCGCAGGGCGCAACACACCTTACCTTGAGTCCCCGGGGCCATTCAGGCACCGACCGTAACGGGGTTAATACTTTCACTGCATACAGAATAAACTGTAGAAGTGCATAGTAATAGCAAGTAACTCTGCTTTACTATTAGTATTAGTATTACTATTACTACTTAAGTACTATTAAGTACTTATACATCGGAGTCACTAAAGTGACATGGACACAACGAATGACAAAACCCAACAGGTTATGAGCCCAAAACCCGGTGATGCTGATTGGCCAGAACCGCGGGTCAGACCCGAACCCAGAGAACAACCCGGAGAAGAAAAAGAAGAAAAAGAAAACATAACTGGATCTACCCTATTCGACATAGTTGCTTTCCGGAGACAAGAAGAAAGTGACTACAAGCCAAAGAAGGACATATCGACCGCCTACGCCAAGTATCAAGCTACACATCAACCCAGCGAAGAAGAAGAAATGGTAATCAAGGACACAAGTCGAGACATTCGAGTACCTGAGTTGACGGGAGCCGATGATTGCGCGATTTGGAAACTCAAGATAAGGGCGAAGTTTGCCGCGCAAGGGATGTTAGCGCTTGTCGAAGGCCGTGAAAGATTTGAAGACCTAAGGAGCAGTAATGCTGAGCGATGCTGGGACATACGCAACAAGAAGGCGCATTTGTTTCTCGTGGACTCACTAAGCGCAAATCTCGCATTAATGCTGAACAATGCGATCGAGACAGGACAGGCGCATCTGCTGTACAATGCGATACTAGCCGAAGTAGATGGGATGCCGCCGCGAAACAAGCTTGACGTTTTGCAAGAGATGTTGAGTACGGAGTTGCGGAACGACCAACGTATGGAAGATTACATAAACGACATGGTGAAGCTCGCAGTGGAACTAGAGAAAGCTGGTGGCCCGATATCGGATGAGAAGTTTGGTGAAATACTACTTACAAGAGCAGCGAGTGTGTATCCTGAATTGGGTAACGAATACTCAAGAATGAAGGCGCTGACTCCTGGCGCAGAATTGACGCTGGCTCAAGTTAGAAATCGACTGTTTCAAGCGGAAAGGATGCATGACTACACTGGTCAACGACGTGACGGAGCGCGCGGAGTCGCATTACAAGTAACCAACGTTGAGGCACGCAGGGCGGGCCATGGACCAAGCATGAGAAGCACAAATATTAATGAAGCGATAAGGCGAAGCCACTGCCGCGTATGCAATGAACGCGGACACTGGGCACGTGACTGCACTAATGGAAGACGTGTTGAAGCGCAAGGGCAAAGAGGGCGCTCACGTTTTAGAAGCAGAACTATAAGTCGAAGCCGTGGCATAAACCACAGAGGTGGTCGTGGTAATGGTCGACAAAGAAATGAAGGTCGTGGAAACAACCATTCAAGATATGAACCACGCGCCAATAGTCGTCCAAGACAAGAAGGACGAGGAAACAGCCAGTCAAACCATGGAAGACAACAAGACTTTGTACTCATGGTTACGACCGATGTGGAAGAAACACCAAAAGACATCATCGAGTGGAAGCTAGACTGTGGAAGCCAAGTACATCTATGTGGCGTACGTGATTGTTTTACGCACCTTCAAGAGGTTGAAGGAAGACAGCTAGTGATGATGAACGGTTCGCATGTCACCGTAAAAGAGAAAGGAAGCGTGGTGATCATGATGCAAGATGGCAACACATGGAAACGATGCATTTTGCAGAACGTATGGTATGTGCCAGGGGCACGAGTCAACTTGATATCGCTGGACCTAATGCAAGAGCGAGGCTTTCGAATGCTAATCTCGCGCAACCAGAGGGTATGCTGCTTGAAGAGAGAACGGAGCAGGGACTCCGTGGCATTCAAGATAAGATTCATGAAGATGGCGGGTATCTACCGCATGTTCTCCCCTCATCCTGCCTGTATACCAATGGGGACGTATGGCGTTACGACAACCATTGAAGAAACTAAGAGTGCAAACAAGAAAGCAAGGAAGACAGAGGCTAACATGGAGACGTGGCATCGTCGTTACAACCATGTGGGGATGGAGCTACTTCGTAAGATGGAAAGAGATAACGTGGTGCAGGGCATTAAGATCAATAAGGAGTTGAACCCCTATGCTTGTGTTCCGTGTGAAGTGTCGAAAACAAGACAAATGCATTATCCATCCAAAACTAAGAAAGCCGAAAGACCACTACAACGGCTACACATGGATGTGGATACAATTGAAGAGAAGAGTGCAATATGTGGAAGCAGATATTTCCTGCTTATTGTGGATGAATACTCACGTTACAAGTGGACGTTCCTACTCGACAAGAAGTCAAGTGCAGTAAACAACATCAAGAAACTAGTTACAAGGTTGAACACAGAGTTCAAACACAAGAGAAGAGTTGTACAAGAACTGTTTGCTGATCAAGGAACAGAGCTGATTAATTCGGATCTACAAGAGTATTGCTGTCAAAGAGGGATCAAGACACAGACTACAAACGGATATAGCCCACAAGAAAATGGTGTGGCAGAGCGATGGAATGGTGTCATCGTTACAACAATAAGGACCCTACTCGAGACGACACAACTTCCCTATACTCTATGGGGTGAGTGCTTACTACATGTAGTGGATACATGGAATGTCACAGTATCGAAGACAATTGGAGATCACACACCACATGAGCTATTGTATGAAGAACGCCCAGATGTGTCACATCTAAGGACATGGGGCTGCGTGGTGTTCGTCTATATACCGGATGGAAGACGAAAGCAAAAAGAGAAGCTGAGAACCAGGACAGGGCCAGGGATCCTGCTGGGATACTCTTCAAGTACAAAAGGGTACAAGTTCATGGATATCAGAACGGGTGCTGTTGGAACAGCAAGACAAGACAACATACGATTCAAAGAAGATTATACAATACAGTCGAAGTACTTGGAGATACTTCTTGACAATGCCTATGGTGATGAAGCTAGACAGCTGCCATCTGAACCTCCGTTCGTAAAAATGCGGAAAGACATGAGAAGTCTTGAGTTTGCCGAAGACAATCCAGTGGCAACAAGACAGGATACCAGCCTAGAACCGGTTGAAGTGTACATCGAAGGTCAGGGGGAGTTGGACTCCACAACGAAGCATGTACAAGACATACGACCTACAAGAAAACGGAGGCCTAATTCGAAGTACAAGGACTATGTGCAAGTGTATCATGTGATATCCAAGAAGGCAAGGAAGCAGAAGCTAGCGCAGGGCGCATATGAGGGCTACGTGACACAGCCAAAAGACAAGCTTCTTGCAGATGAGATCAAGGTACCACAGACCTACAAGCAGGCTATTGCTGATGAGCAGTACGCAGACTACTGGCTAGCTGCTATGCATGAAGAGATGGCATCATTGAAGAAACATGATGTGTGGATATTAGTACCGGGAAGGACGAAGTGCAAGGACCACAATGTTATCACGAATCGATGGGTGTATGCACTTAAGAAGGACGAGCAGGGCTACGTGAAACGGTTTAAAGCACGGCTAGTGGTGCATGGATTCAAGCAAGTCTACGGCATAAATTATTACGAGACATATGCACCAGTGATCAGATTTGACACTATTCGAGCGGCACTATACTTTGCGCTACAGCGAAGATGGGTGGTACTACAATATGATGTGAAGACAGCCTTCTTACATGGAGACTTACAGGAAGAAGTTCTCATGGAACAGCCGAGTGGCTTTGAAGACAACAAACAAGACTATGTGTGCAAGTTAGTCAAGGCTCTCTATGGATTAAAACAAGCTCCTAACGTATGGAATTGCAAGCTACATGATCGACTACGACGTCTACACTTTGTTCGAGTCGAGTGCTACTGGGGCCTGTACGCCCGATTCCAAGAGGGGGAGATTGATATGCTGCTCACTGTATACGTGGATGATCTATTGCTCATGGGAAATGAAGCTGATTGTGATCAAGTAAGGACACAACTCAAGGAAGTGTTTGAACTGGTAGAGCTTGGACCAGTCAAGTATCTATTGGGTGTCGAGGTGACGATAGACCGACATGCCAAGACCATATTCTTCAGTCAAGAAGCATATGTTGTGGAAATATTGAAGCGGTTCCATCTGTCAACGTGTAACCCAGCGCCAACACCTGAAGCGGCGACGTACACCGTCACTAATAAGGAAGATACTCGTGAACAGCCATTCCGAGAGGCAGTTGGAGCACTTCAGTACTTGGTATCGGGCTCACGGCCGGACATTGCGCATGCTGTGAGAAGGTTGGGGCAATATTTAAGCAACCATACGGCAGAACATTATGCACAAGCGAAACGAGTGTTCAGATATCTACAAGGAACCAAGGACTTTGGATTGCTGATGGTGATACAACAAGGACCTGTAGAAGCAGTTGAATTAACTGTCTACACGGATGCAGACTATGCTAACGATAAAGATGATCGAAGAAGCATCAGCGGCTACGTAACAATGATGAATGGAGCTGTGATCGGCTATGGATCACGCAAACAAGGAATCAATGCACTAAGCACCATGGAAGCTGAATACTATGCGATGCATGAAGGTGTAAGGGACTTGCAGTGGGTATACAAGTTATGCAAGGAGTTAAAGGTCAAGACACAAACACCGAAGATATATTGCGACAACATGGCAGCCATATATCTCACGAAGAAGCCTGGTAAACATCATCATGTCAAGCACATTGAGAACAAGTATCATTACGTGAGGACATTGATACAAGAAGAAAGGCTTAGGACGGAACATGTGCCGACAAACAATCAAGTGGCAGATATATTAACCAAGGCACTAGAGCGTGTAAAGTTCACGCGTTTCCGAACGATGTTAGGCGTCGTGCCACGCAGGGCGAAGGCAGACGACCAGTTTCAAGGCAATCTACTTGAAGCAATTAAAGGAGGAGCAACTACAGACTTACGTGCAGGGCGCGTTCAAGTGACGGGCAGAGGCAGGGACCCAGGCACCGTCCTCTGGGTAGGACTCAGAGCTGTCAAGCACAAACCTTATGACATGTGATACCTTCCAGTCACCAGGTCGAGGGGGAGTGTCAGATATCCGGATACCGGATAAGCGACCAAGTTGCAGGAAGGTTACAAACCTAAAAAGAAAGTCACCCAAGACGCAGGGCGTCTACCGCAGGGCGGTTATGGAGGTGCGACGCAGGGCGTCTACCGCAGGGCGGTTACCATATATGATGAAGTTGCAGGGCAACCAGATGCAGGGCATCCAGACGCAGGGCGTCTACCGCAGGGCAACCAGACGCAGGGCGTCTATCGCAGGGCGGTTACACATATGAACATAACGATGCAGAGCATCTAGACGCAGGGCGTCTATCGCAGGCGGTTATGAAGTTATTGGGATGCAGAGCACCCAGACGCAGGGCGTCTACCGCAGGGCGGTTATGAAGTTAAAGGCAACTTCAACTTCAACATATATATTTAGATTTTTGTATATGCATATTATATTCATGTTAACTAATATAAAATAGGGCGTGCAAGGTGAGGTGTCAGTTGACATTCTCACGGGTGGAGTGCAGGGCGCAACACACCTTACCTTGAGTCCCCGGGGCCATTCAGGCACCGACCGTAACGGGGTTAATACTTTCACTGCATACAGAATAAACTGTAGAAGTGCATAGTAATAGCAAGTAACTCTGCTTTACTATTAGTATTACTATTACTACTTAAGTACTATTAAGTACTTTTACATCGGAGTCACTAAATCACTAAAGTGACATGGACACAACGAATGACAAAACCCAACAAGTCGTAAGTGTGATAGCCCCATGGTTGACAGTCACCATGTTGACGATGCCTTGTTTCAACAGCATCACTGGCGTCTGATTCCTGACAAGGCAATTGATTCAGCAAGAACCTAGATTGTAAAATAATATTTATGTGTTCGCCAAAATTCAACTGATATCAATTAAATTATTTCAGAATAGATTCAATTGAAATAATAATTTGACTATATCAATACTGAACCACACATGACAATACACTATAAACTAATTCTTGTGATTTCAAGTAGCCCTGGAACTGGTAGCTGTAATGTATTTTTCTGCGGGATGTCATTTAAATAAAAGTACAGTATCCTAACAAATAGCTCATAAGTAAAAAAACGCGCACAAAATAAGTGTAGCAATAAAAGATAGGTAGTTAGAATACTGAATGTCGAAGCGGAGGTTTATTGCGTATTAGTAATCTGTTCCAACAGCATCTCTGGCGTCTGATTCCTGACAAGGCAATTGATTCAGCAAGTACGTAGGCTGGAAATAATATTCATGAGTTCGCCATAAATTTAATTGATATCAAATAATTATTTGGAGAATAGATTCAATTGAAATATTAATTTGTATTTATCAATACTGAACCACACATGACAATACACTATAAACTATTTCTTGTCATTTCAAGTAGCCCTGGAATAGGTTGCTGTAATGTATTTCTCTGCTAGTTATCATTGAAATAAAAGTACAGTATCCTACCAAAAAGACCATATGTAAAAACACATACACACACAAACAATTGTAGCAATATAAGTAATTAGAATACTGAATGTCGAAGTGAAGTACATTGCGTATTAGTAATCTGTTCCTACAGCATCTGTGGCGTCTGATTCCTGACAAGGCAATTCATTCAGCAAGTACGTAGGCTGGAAATAATATTCATGAGTTCGCCATAAATTTAATTGATATCAAATAATTTATTGGAGAATAGATTCAATTCAAATATTAATTTGTCTTTATCAATACTGACCCACACATGACAATACACTATAAACTATTTCTTGTCATTTCAAGTAGCCCTGGAACTGGTAGCTGTAATGTATTTTCTGCTAGATGTCATTTAAATAAAAGTACAGTATCCTACCAAAAAGACCATATGTAAAAACACATACACACACAAACAATTGTAGCAATATAAGTAATTAGAATACTGAATGTCGAAGGGAAGGTACATTGCGTATTAGTAATCTGTTCCTACAGCATCTGTGGCGTCTGATTCCTGACAAGGCAATTCATTCAGCAAGTACGTAGGCTGGAAATAATATTCATGAGTTCGCCATAAATTTAATTGATATCAAATAATTTATTGGAGAATAGATTCAATTCAAATATTAATTTGTCTTTATCAATACTGACCCACACATGACAATACACTATAAACTATTTCTTGTCATTTCAAGTAGCCCTGGAACTGGTAGCTGTAATGTATTTTCTGCTAGATGTCATTTAAATAAAAGTACAGTATCCTACCAAAAAGACCATATGTAAAAACACATACACACACAAACAATTGTAGCAATATAAGTAAGTAGTTAGAATACTGAATGTCGAAGCGGAGGTACATTGCGTTTAAATATTTCTTTCGTCTGCATATTTAGCGTCCGTTTCCTACAAGGCAAATGATACATTAGAATCTAGCTTGGAGTAAATATTATTGGGCTCGGAAAAAAACTCCGTAAATAAACAATGTAATTATTTGAGCATAAATTCAGTTCAAAAATCTAGTTATTTACTATCAATACTAAAACCTGGTATGACCGTATAGGTCGTATACGAAATGTTTTCATTGCGCCAGGATTCGCTTTCTTTGCCCCTTTCTTGTTTGGACTTCGATAGGGGTCCACCGGAATCGATGTGGGGTCGCGATATTGAAATAGGGAAGAATACTACCTGACCTCTCCAACATAATGCTCTATTTTTTGGGTATCGACTCCAACAACTTCCAACGGCTATGAGTATGTGCCATCATGGATGCGGAGTTTTGGAAACGGCCCCACACCTGTTTTGGTAGTGTGAATTTGCCGCTCAAGTATGGTCCCCCATTGACAAGCCCTCTTTTCTACTGGCACGGGAATACATTCTATGGTTTAACGAGGAGACCACGCCCGGCGCTAAGTCCCACTATAGCTTTAGCTTATTCCTGATTCTTCACATTGTGCGTGCGGGTATAGTTCATTGTTTTATGGATGCACCGGGACGATAAACGCTACCATGGTATCCAAGAAAATTACTTGGATGTTCAAGCGCGAATCAAGGCTATAAATAAACTCCATATTGAATGGTACCATCAAGATCTTCTTCAAAAACACTTCGTCATTCGGGGGTTCAGCGTCGCCCGTTGGAGGAACTGCTGTGGTAAAAAAATTGCAGCAGTTTCCCGAACAAATTTCATATTAATGAAGCTCAGCTGGACCAAAATTTGGCATAACCGGTCGCTTCGGGGCGTTGCCTTCTCCGGCTACCATTTCTGTTTCCGGACGGTCAAGGCTACTTGAAATCACAAGAATTAGTTTATAGTGTATTGTCATGTGTGGTTCAGTATTGATATAGTCAAATTATTATTTCAATTGAATCTATTCTGAAATAATTTAATTGATATCAATTGAATTTTGGCGAACACATAAATATTATTTTACAATCTAGGTTCTTGCTGAATCAACTGCCTTGTCAGGAATCACGCCAGAGATGCTGTTGGAACAGATTACTAATACGCAATGTACCTCCGCTTCGACATTACGTATTCAAACTACTTTTATTGCTACAATTGTCTGTGTGTGTTTTTTTTTCTATGAGCTATTTGTTAATTCTAACGAAATTGTTTGACGCTCCTGTGTCAAACAGAGCGTGCATGGGGGCATCGTTTCCATGCGGCTTAACTTCCAGGGTGATGAGAGGTTTTCCCTTCACCCTGCACCTTTTGACAGGACATAGTCCCGCTTGGGGCTATTATCCTCACATGCCCGATGTCGGCATGTGAGATAACCCGTCCAGTAGGGCACCCCGCCCCTACTGGTTGCTGCCGTATTTTGCATCAACAGAGGGTTGCCCCTGTTGGAGTCGCCGACCAGCCGTCTGTCCAGTCCGCTGACTGCGTGGCGCCGGCCGCGGCGCCATACACTCATGGGCGTAATGGCCCATCTTCGCGTATCTATTGCAGCGAAGGAACTTCTTGTTTCCGGTTGCCTCGGGGTCGAGGTCCCCCATCGGCTCTGGACCTCCTCCGCCCGCGCTCTGGCGTGGGTTTTGGTGTCGTGGGACGAAGTGTGAACTTCGTCTGTTCGAGAAATTATTAATATGCTGCACCGGCGACATGTTAAAGTCGAAAGGCTGTTGAGCCCTTCGACTGAGCCCAGCATGCGTTGACGCTGAACGTATGCTAAATTCCTCTCGGATGCTTTGGTCAATAGCATCCCTCAGAGTCTTTGGCGGAATGTGGTAAAGACTCTTCTTGATGGGACCGTCATTCAGTCCCTTCATGAAGCCAGTGACCTGCATGGTAGGGAGCACTGGCTCATATACAATATTCGATAACAAATATTGTATCTTCTGAGCGTAAGCTTGAAGACTAAGCTTACCTGGCGAAATGGATCAAGTGCCAGCGATTACATTTACCAGAGTGGATAGGATGACCGACCAAGGGAAGTTAACCTCAAGGACTTACGATTGATGGTTCTAGCAGCCACGCTTGTGAAAACAGAAAAGACCGCCCTCGCAGCGTTTTTTAGCGAGAGTGTTGGAGGGAGCCATATAAACCATGTCGAGACCTGCTGTGCTGTCTGATGGTGGATACGAATGACCCCAAGCTAAATTATGGAGGCAATTACCGTCATTGGAGGTACCTACATGATCAAGAGGTATACATCGATAATTTTGTATCGAACGCAGACTATTGGTTGACAATGGCGTTGGCAGCACACGGCGATGCATGGTGCAGCACTTCACCCGAATGCTTAGCGGCCGTAGATGAGCCTAGCAAGAGAGCACATCTCAAAATCGTTGAATAGGCCACTGTATTACGAAACAGGAGACGGTTGAATCTGCTGCGACGACAGTGGATCACGTACTGCCATTATTAGGCAGTCTAATTTACATCCAAGTATGCAAAAAGTGGATGAACCGTACTAGACGAGTTAATGCCTTACGAACATGGGATGTTGGCGAGCTTAAGGAGTATACTGGTCAAATATACGAAAAGATTGAGACCAGGATACTGTTTACGTGGACGATCAATACTTACTATTGACTAATGTATCTTTTTGGGAAGTACGTGGTTACATGCATGATTTGTATTGGGAAACAAAAGTGAACGTATTAAATCATGTGCGCCGTTTTATGACCGTGGAAGAGTTAGCAAGAATGAAGCCAACACCACCGCTGGCTCCGAAAATTATCAATCGTGACACATGTACGGAGGGCCGTGATGCCACTGAGAGAAGCAAAGCGCTTGGCGAACGAAACACCAACGATGCGCAAATTCCTCGACAGAAGGCAGTGCCAAGTGGTCAGCGATGGGCTCACCAAAATGGAAAATATTCTAGCGAGAGGTCCATATGGATGTAGGAAGACCTCTACTATCGCGTCATTGATCACAGCATTCTGGGAGCATATCCCCACAAAAAGGATTGTAATCGTGTCAGAAACTAATGCAGCCATGAAGATCTCAAGAAATTGTTATCGTTGGAAATTATAGGTGAGCAAGCAATATTAAGATTGGGAACACCGCGAGGCGAAATGATGGAATTGGAGAACTGCCCAGAACCGCTTTATTGGAGAGATTGAGCGTATGGAAGAAGAACACCTTCGTACCAATGGGTGGAGAAGAAATAGTCGGGCAGCTCTGGATCAAGCGCTAAAGAATGTATGGAGTAAAGCCAGAGTGGTAATCGCCACGTTGTCATAACTGAGTCGGCAAGAATATCGATCACTGCGTTTTCATCTCATTGTCAATGATGACGGGGCGCAGACATGTGAATTAGCGTAGCTCCAAACGTTGCGCGCGAACACCGAGGTAGTGGTGGGGATTGGGGACCCATATCAATTGTATGCCTATACTCCACTGGATGAAGCTAAACGTCATCATTACAATTCTGACACGAGGCGATCTGGTCCATATTATACACCTTTGAGCACCATAGGGTGCAAGAAAGAAAGTGCCAGGTTTCTTGGGAATTGCCAAGACAGCTTACTTTCGAAGTCATCCTGAGATTACCGCATTTCTTCAGACGTTCTACTCTTACGAAATAGTAGACCGAGTGATTTCGGGGGTAGATTATCTGCAGGATATTAAGCTTCCTCATGTAGCCCGTATGACGCATGAAGACTCGTTTAACCAGTCGGTGGAAGAGTATGACGTAGGAACAGAACGTGCAATCTGGATAAGGAAGCCCATGGACTTACCTGCATAATGTTGTGGAGGTAGCAATGACTGTGGAGATCGTACAACGAATAAATGCTACCCTGTCATTAGCCGAGTATCTAGGATCAAGAACACGGTTGTTATTAATCATATCACCGTATCAGAAGCAAGTGGATGAAATTCGAGAACATGTGCTAAAGTTACAAGGAAACGATATGGACAACCTGACTATTACAGTGACCACGACTGACTCAAGCCAAAGTAAAGAAGCGGATATTACTATTGCGTCCATGGTGAGGACAGGGACGTTGGGCTTTGTGCTGGACTATCCCGCGCGGTCATTAGTGTCATTGAGTCGCTCAAAGGATTATGTGCTTGTGTTGGCGTCTCAGCAAGATAATGAACAGAGTGGAGTATGGAAAAAGTTAACGAAGAAGGCAGAGATACTCAGAATGCCTAGATATGTCTCGTCTTGGAGAGATGCTGTAATGGGGTACCATTACATACGTGATATATAAGTTTAAATATCACAGTTCAATTTCAGACCTGCTGTCTGAAATGCGAATATTGGATTATAAGTTATTATAATCCACCCTGAGAAACAGATTCTGATACAAATATCGAATCTAAGAAGAGATCTAATAATAAGAGTATTATTAGATCAGTTTTATATTACATGTTTATATGATTAGGTTTATATGATTAGTCTAGATCTAATTATAGTAGCTAGCTCTAAACCACTCTTAAACTTACCGTCTTGTAGCCACGTGTCGTAGTTATATATTCATATATAACTAGTACTATTTAATTAATTAAATAGTCCAGACCTTGTTTAATCTTAATTAAACTATTGAGAAACAAATTGCATTTATTTCTAACCAATTGCACGCTTCCTCACTTGCAATTCTAACATTGTGAGCCTGTAACAGCTATCCCGTTACACCTGGTAGCACTTTGTGCTCCGTCTAGACGACCACTGTTCGTTCCGTTCCGCTAGTTAACTAGCGGGGCGAAGCGTTAAGAGCCGCCCGACCATCAAAACGACGGTCAGCGATCGTGAGCGCGAGCGACAGCTCGGGCAAGACTTAGTGAGGGAAGCTTTCTCTCACTTTCCACAAAGAAGTGTGGATACTATGGTGGAGATGATGCGGACCATGGGGACCGACATCATCACCACCCTCCGAGGTTTTACCTCGGAGGAAGCTTTAGAAACGGTGAGCCGTTTCAAGAGGGTTTACATAGACCCTCAGGTGCGTTTCGCGTCATTAATGTCGCGGTTGCCACCATCAACGCCCACAGCGAGCGTTGATGTAGTTGACAAGCTTATTTTGCCACCACATGCCTGGGCGGTCGCGCCAGGGCATGGGCAATGAGCCGCAGATCCACTGATGAATCTCCGTTCCTGACGTATCAGGAATTGAAAGCTGAGCTAAAGCTCAACTTCGAAGCTCCAGAAATGGAGCTTAGTTGCTGTGAAGAGTATATGGAACTCCGGCAAGGTAAGCTTAGTCTTCAAGCTTACGCTCAGAAGATACAATATTTGTTATCGAATATTGTATATGAGCCAGTGCTCCCTACCATGCAGGTCACTGGCTTCATGAAGGGACTGAATGACGGTCCCATCAAGAAGAGTCTTTACCACATTCCGCCAAAGACTCTGAGGGAGCTAAGACCAAAGCATCCGAGAGGAATTTAGCATACGTTCAGCGTCAACGCATGCTGGGCTCAGTCGAAGGGCTCAACAGCCTTTCGACTTTAACATGCCGCCGGTGCAGCATATTAATAATTTTTCGAACAGACTAGTTCACACTTCGTCCCACGACACCAAAACCCACGCCAGAGCGCGGGCGGAGAAGGTCCAGAGCCGATGGGGGACCTATCGGTTGCAGTTGCCTCGACCCCGAGGCAACCGAAAAAACAAAGAAGTTCCTTCGCTGCAATAGATGCGCGAAGATGGGCCATTACGCCCATGAGTGTATGGCGCCGCGGCCGGCGCCACGCAGTCAGCGGACTGGACAGTCGGCTGGTCGGCGACTCCAACAGGGGCAACGCTCTGTTGATGCAAAATACGGCAGCAATCAGTAGGGGCGGGGTGCCCTACTGGACGGGTTATCTCACATGCCGACATCGGGCATGTGAAGATAATAGCCCCAGGCGGGACTATGTCCTGTCAAAAGGTGCAGGGTGAAGGGAAAACCTCTCATCACCCTGGAAGTTAAGCCGCATGGAAACGATGTCCCCATCCACGCTCTGTTTGACACAGGAGCGTCAAACAATTTCGTTAGAACTGAGTTTCTAACGTCTTTGGATTTCGTGGAGATTGAATCTCCACGAAGTATGTTGTCAGTCCGGTTAGCCACAGGTGCAATCGTGACTCTACCAAAGCGTGTGATTCGCACACGCTTCGAGTTAGACGAACTGTCGTTCGAGGACGATGTATCGTCCTCGACCTTATTGACAAGTTCGATGTTATCTTGGACATCCCTGTTTCAACCAAGATCGACTGGGTTAACCTTTCGATCGACCGCGGCGGTCTCACAGGATCTGATCACCGTGTGAGTAATCCGGCTGTATCTAATGATACAACCGCAGAGTTGGACCGTCTAGGGGGTAGCGATGGCACCACCGGGTCTGATCTGACACTATCAGCGGATGGTACACCCGCTGATCAAAGTCCAGAGGGACTTGCACACGCAACTGAAGAGTCGTTGCGTGTCGGTAACGTGTGCAACACGGGAGACAAACATCCCCGTGTTGAAGTAACCACGACCGATGACGGTCGTGGTACAAAGAATTTACCCACGGTGGGAAACACCCACCGTGAAGACGAAGATACCGACACGGATTTAAGTGACTTCCGTGTCGAAGACGAAGAACCCACGACTGAGGGCAGTCGTGTCAGATATCCGGATACCGGATAAGCGACCAAGTTGCAGGAAGGTTACAAACCTAAAAGAAAGTCACCCAAGACGCAGGGCGTCTACCGCAGGGCGGTTACCATATATGAGGAAGTTGCAGGGCAACCAGATGCAGGGCAACCAGACGCAGGGCGTCTACCGCAGGGCGGTTACACGTATGAACATAACGATGCAGAGCATCTAGACGCAGGGCGTCTATCGCAGGGCGGTTATGAAGTTATTGGGATGCAGAGCACCCAGACGCAGGGCGTCTACCGCAGGGCGGTTATGAAGTTA
>MIQA02022899.1:0-12588 GCA_001887855.2 Sclerospora graminicola | reverse complement strand
ATCCAAGCTAAGGCAAATCGCTGTAACATGGTCGTACTCGATGCTGATTTGGTGCAGCTTTGGAGTCTTGTCTTTCAACGTGTCGCGAAAGTCCAGTTGAATATTGCGATATTCAATTTTCCACAAAAACGCGTTTGGACACTGCACAATATTGCAATATCGAATATCGGTGATATCGCGATATTTGTATGGGAGTTGGATATACTGCTCCTATCAAGCTCTTCTACACATGCACTGCCAGAGAGAGCGGACGGACGGCAAGGGGTTTTCTCGAGGTACTTGCTCACGTTATTCTGCGACAGCAGCGATGGCGGCACGGTATAGGAAGTCACGTGGGTCCATGGGGAGGGTGAGGCGTCAGCAGCTTATGAGGTTGTGAATTATATGGGTATATATGTCACTGGCCATCAAACTCCCATGCTTGAGCAAGCGCGCATGGAACTCGACAAGTTTGAAGAGCTTAGTACTCTGTGCCGCCGGCGCGGTCTCCTCAAAGATGCAAGTGGCGTTGACGGTGAGGAACAGCTCATGGTTTCTTCCTGTTCATTGTGAGGAAGGCACAAAGTAACAGTGATGGGTATGGGGCTCGTAATGGTATGATGAATACCAAGTACTGGCTGGAGTGCTATTTGTAATAACTGGGCTAATTTTTGCTATGATTCTATTTATAGCTGCGTGAATTGTAGTAATGAATACGAGATAATCATACCGACGCACACTGTAGTCTCTAAGAATCGATACAGTCCACGAAGGCAGTGAGGAGTCAACACTGTGCGTGCTCGTGAGCTGTGCACAAATCTTCTTCCACTCCTGACATTGTGTTTTTTACTGTAGTGCGTTTCAGAAGCAAATGATGATGTAGGCACGTACGGATAACCACATTAAGTACCTAGAACCGTCCTCAGACGACACGCAGTCGTCCACCAGTTTCCCCATCCAGACCGGGTGCTTCTCTGAAGATTCGACGGCCGTGACAATAGATCAGCTGGAATATTATCTTAAGGTCTGCTTGCTATTTTAATGTGAAAGAAATGTATCACTGACTATAATTGACGTAACAGCGACATATGGGCAATACTCCACAGGAAGAGTTCGTGTGTAGTAGTTGCAGATCCACGGTATATCTAAGTTAATTCCTTTCATCGATGCAAAATTTGGTATTTTAAGTGCAGTATTTGCTTTCGTTCATCTAACCCGAATGTGTAAGGGGCTGTCCAAACAGCACACTACATCGTCCATATTGAATATCGCGATATTGCAAAAAAGGAATATCGCAATATTCGAATATTGTGCGTCCAAACGAAGCCTTAAAATAATTTGTGTCCCACATAAAACCAAAAAAAAACATATAGAGTGTATAAAGTGTTTAAATATTCTATGGCTTTGGCAAATCCCAATTTGCAAATTTTTGCAATGTCGACATGCTATTTCGGCGGAGTGATCAGCACGCCATATTTGGGTCCAGAGATGCAGTTTTAAAAAGAGTAAGACTGTGTTTAAATTGTGTTTGCCTCTAAATCAGGTCGCACTGCTATTTCGCTCGAAATCGAAGCCGATCTATCACAACATCCTATCATAGACTATCGCAGTAGAATATAACAGTAAATTTTCTCATATTGTACCGTATACCCTGTTACATTGTGCTTGCTATGGGAATAAGGGCAACACAAGGCTCTCGAAGGACGCTGGACAATGAAGTAAAACTCAAAAATATAGCTATAAAGAGCTTCTAGGATGACAGGCTCTTGTGAAAAATGGTCTTGGTGATCGCAAACAGCATGAATGCCACATTTTTGTAAAACCTACTGTACATACAATACATGTATAAATACTACTGTAAAACTACTGTAATACTTTTTGCTCACTCTGTAGGATTAATTAGCAAAATTTGTATAGTCACTAAAAATATGCAGTGTCAAGAGCGGCATTGCGTTTTCGAATTTGGCGAATTTTAAAATAGCATTTCTGACCCAAATTTGATTTTTGAGATAATAGCATATCGACATTGGGTTAAGAAAAGGTGCAGAAAATCGCAAATTGGGCGTTGCCGAATACACCCTAATCGCAAAACCATCCCTGGTACTATAGAAATGATCCTGTGTAAGTACGGATTTGGTCATAGCATCAGTTTTGAAAACCAGCACCTGTCGCAAAACAAGCACCTCGTGGCTTCAAAGAAAGGTCCACGCTAAGCCCCTCATGCCCCTGTACCATAAAGAAGGTACAACGTACAGTAATGAATCTATCGGTATGTGCAAAGGACAGCTTCGCACTCCACAAGAAACTATCCAAAAGAGTAGTCTTCCAATTGCCCATAGCTCCGGTCCATAAGTAAGGCAAAACGTACTTCCATTGAGGATAGGTGGTTAAATTTCGGTGCAAGGAAGCAAGCGCTCTGCTATTTAGTAAAGTAGTGAAGTAGGGCATCAAATTTCAAAGATGACCTGTAGTGACGACCTTATCATAGCCTAGTCTGAACGCAAATTTTGCGTACATAAACGTTATCTACGAAATTATTTAATGATACCGTCAAGGGCGCATGAATTTGCATACCGTTCCCTGAATAAATGTATGAAGCGGCCGAAATGATACATTCATTCTAGCCGTCCAAATGTATCGTTTAGGGATCTTGAGCAAAAACAGGACATAGACCGAATCGAGTGTTGACAACTAAATAAATTCCGAATCGAACATGTTCATCATACGGTAACAAGATTCTTTTCTTGGACAACTAGTTCATACCCTTGATACACTTTAAGGTCAATGGCAGTGCTACTATTTTTACCATCATCGCTTTGATATTTACTGGTGTGTGGAGCCTTGAGTTTCGATGTCAGCGACGAGATACTTTTCGTCTCAGTGGCATTCTGGTGAGTGAAGTAGCACATCTAAATCGCAAACATGGCTGACTCGAACCAAGTGTGCTAATGCCTCAGCAGCAGTCAGTCGCTTGGCTGGATCACGCTCCAATAGACGCTGAGCCAGATCCTTTGCATCAGCATTGATTGTCTTCCACACCCGATTTGAGAAATCAGCATCTTCCTCGATGCACGCATGCGGCGGGTAGAATGGCTGGTATCCGGTGAGCATTACAATTCCCACGGACCACATGTCCACCGGTTTTCCATACGGCTGCTGTTGCAGCATCTCAGGAGCAATGCAGCCTAAAGTGCCCGTAACTCTGGTGAACGGGACCTTGTGGACATCACCTGTTAACTTAAAGAAGCGAACGTCAGGTACTTTTACCGACATGCCAAAATCGCATAACTCGACGTTATAGTCGTTGATCTTGACGTCGGCATGAGGGTCTTGACTAGACTTAGACTTAAGAGGGCTTGCTCGACGCATGATAGGGGAGTTCTCCCCGTTGTCTTGGTTTGCTGTCCTGGCATCGTTCAGTAAAATATTGTCAGGTTTCATATCGCAGTGTAGCACGCCCATATCGTGCAGGAATTGTACAGCACGGGAAATTTGCTGTGAGAGCTTTCCAGCAAGTGCCTCAGGGAGCATACGCTTTCTCTGCATCAACGATTACAGATTACCTCTAGTTGCTTTTGCCATGACCAGATAAAGAAAATCGGGTGTTTCATAGACTTCATACAGCCGAACGATATGTTTGTGGCGCAACCGCAGATGAATCTCGATTTCTCGGCTTACTGCATTCTTGGCCGCTTCATCGCGCAAGTAGCGCTTGTGTATTTGTTTAATTGCAACTTTCTTCCCGTTGACGCGACGAATAGCAGGCTTAACCACAGCGTATGAGCCATCGCCCAGCTGATCTTCTCTAACCAATTCATACTGCTCCGTGACAGCCTTCTCATGAATAAAATATGGTTTTGGGAGGTTTATCTCGTCCTCGCTATCACCATGATCGTCATTTTTAATGACTTGAGGGGGGGGGGAGGCACGTCTCCCTGTTCGGTGAATTGCCATGATACGGAGCTCATCACCATCGTTCAATCGCCTTGCGACAAACGGATTTGCAGGGATTCGAGGTACTGCCTGGGTGTACTCGTCGTTAATATCATCGTCCAAATTCCCCTCACTGATGGAGCGCTGAAGCTTCAGCTTGGCAGGAGACTTGGGCTTTGATTTGTCCTTGTGAACCAGACGTTCATGAAGTGATGATCGAGAACCAATTTTTCTGAAAATTCCTTTACCTATTGAGATGAAGCCGTCCGTTAACTCGGAGCAATCCGCCGATTCGCCAAGCTTTGCGCGCTCACAGCTTGGGGAAATAAATGAACGAACAGGAGACAATTCTTCGCTTTCTGTGCTAGCGGAAGACGTGCCAGACGATTTTCTCAACTTTTTAAACCGTGTACGTCGAGGAGGTAAGCAACCAACCGGTGGGGGGACATCATATTTATCCGTGAGCGACAGAATGTTGAGAGGCAGAGAGCGAGGTATGTGCTGCCTCAATACCGCAAGATCCCCGTCTACTTCACTATCAGTAAAATCGTCATGACAATCACCGCCACCGATCTTTCTGTTTGGTGAGTCATTCTTGTTACCATTGAAGAATGGGTCTGCGTCTCCGTCACTGAATCGACGCGGACGCGTCATCAAGTCCATTTTATGGATGCATCTCGAGTCGCTGTACATGCGATTCATTTCCGATGGTTGCTTGAGCGACGCAAGGTCTTTGCTGTCTGTGAACTCGGACAGTAAAGAAGCTCCAGCTCCGATTTCTCCTGCCCTCGGACTTTTTGAAGAGCAGCATCACTAGTCAATTGCTTCTCAGCGAAAGCACATTGATACTTGATGGCAGTACTTTGGATTGAGATCATGGTGCATCGCAAAAAAAGCTCTCAATTGTTGTATTCAATGATGATACGAAAATTGTCACTAGGCAAATGGTGTCGGAGAGCATACATGCAGGATAGCCATCTGTTGTTCACAGTGTAGTTTGGTCAAGAACAGACGCAGCATTACTTGAGTCTTGGCATATTTCTTTCAACGTTGCAACATCGTCCGTCGTTCTCGAATTCTTCAAATGTCCGGTGCCGGAGGGTCATGATCTTCTGGGAAAAAGTTTTAGCACGCGCAGTCTACGTACGATTTCAGTGACCAGTCCTACAACTCGTTCACCCCAACAGCATCAGTTGGAAACTCTGGCGAAAGTCTTCGCCCAAGGCGTGTATCTTCAGCTGCTGTGTCTTGGTTGTATGGTTGCTGACAACATCATAGACTGATCTGCAAACTTCCTTCTTCAGCTGCGAGAGTTTGTTGGTGGGCACCTGTATCCTCGGCATCTCTTTGCGTGCTCAGAATCGTTTGAATTGTCAACATAGTTAGCCGCTGCACCCCAAATTCGCACTCGATATCACGATTCATTTCCGGGGTAAATTCTTCATAGGTATGTGGCAAGAAGCTAGCGAGAAGATTCTCCACGGTGTCTGGTAGAAGTGGGCATAATCCCATTTCATCCCCGTTGTGACTGTTTTCATACAGCTGCTGTGTGAATACAGGTGTCTTTTCCAGCGCATAGCGAATAAAATGTTCTACATGAAAATAGAACTGGCGAATGTCGTGCTTCGTTATCCGCACAGTAATTTCCGCAAGCTTTTTCTTAAGCATTGCACGACTTTCGTCGGTAATATTTGCCGATGAGCGATCGTTCCACAGTCTAGACTTGAAAAGAGCATTAACCTCTTCCAGGGGGTTCAGAAACGGCGAGTAAATTGGTAGAAACTCTACGGATATAAATTGCGAGACAGCATCTCCTTCAAAATATGTGGTGATAATCGAACGGTGGTGCATGCTCGCGTTATCCAGGACGAATGCGCGGTTTTGCCGTCTCAAAGCCAAGACTTGGGTCATGTAATGTGTCATCATCTGCTTCATAAAGTCCAAAATAACCTCGGCTGTAATGCCGCCTTCGATAATCTCAAAATGCAGGACACCGAACGAAGGTGAGGCTGCGAGCAGTAGAGATATGTGGTCGGGGTGATCGGTGTAGAACTCATCTGGTACAGTAGGTACCCACCCCACAATCGACCATGCCTTTTTACCGCGTAAGCTTCATCTCGTCGTAGTAAATAGCCTCGTATAGTGTGTTTTGGCCGTACTTTGTCGGCATCGTCGACGTGTATGTAAAATGCTGCTCGATTGCTCTGTCCGAGTTGCGTTCTCTAGGAAAACGGCGGAAGTCGCTCAGCCAAAATCCTGCAACTTCCTTCAAGTACTTGCTCACAGTCTTTTTGGCTACCTTCACGCCGAATGCTAGTCGGATAAACGCCGCAGTATTTGCAAGCGATGTAGTATTACAAAGAAACTGAAATCTAGCGGCAGCGAAGATCATCTCGCACGTTAGAACGCGCTTCCGTCCACGCCGCTCAGCCTGATTGTTAGACCCATCTCGGTGAAGATGTCTACTCACGGTTGCCTGCGTAGTTCCCAGCCGTTCAGCTATCTCGCGCTGAGTTTCAGAGCCGCCTAGCTCTAAGATCACCCCGTGGTCAGCATCGCTTAGCCGGGGTTTCTTTGCTCCAAACCCAGCAACACGACGAAGTTTCCGAGCGTCCGCATCGGTTATTTCCAATTCCTCGCCGGCTTCAACGCGAAGACGGAGCTGATCCAGACGCTGTGCTTCAGCTTCCTGCTTAGCGGCCATTCGAACATATCGCTGTCGAGTCTTCTCGGCCGAGAGACGTGCATGTAAGGAGGCACGAGCGAGTTCTTCTATCTGGCGGCGACCTCGTAGGCGCGCAAGTCGGCGTGCAGTAGCGGTTTGCTTTTCCAAGCGTCGAAGGCGCCTCGTTTCTGCTAGAATTGCAGCGCGGGATTGGAGCTGGACTCCTTGAAGTGCTGGGTCAACTGCGACTGAGGGGTCGAGCCGGGGGAGAGTGGAGGGGAGCTCACGAGGACGACCTCCGGGCATTTTGGTTGCCACTTGGCTTCTGGAAAGGGAATAAATACAGCTTGTCAAATCCTAAGGATGTATGCGACATCTACGATTCATTTATTTACGCCGTTGTTGAAATGCATCATTTCGGCCGCTTCATACATTTATTCAGGGAACGGTATGCAAATTCATGCGCCCTTGACGGTACACAATATGAAAAGAAGATGATCGTCATGCCGCGGATTGCCATGATCGTAAGCGATCCGGGACGCCATAGTGTTTGAAATTGAAGATCGACAATGGGAAATCTTGTGTGCTTCCTTGACAGCCTTTACCGTTTCACACATCCATGATCGAGACTGTCTTCAAAATATGAGAATTTGCACTCCCATGTGCACACATTGTGACAAACTTCCCAATGGCGCGACTCTTGTCGTGGCACGATTGTGCGCGTACCTAGTAACCACGTTCACACGTCACAATTGACTAACTCTAAGGTTGCAGAAAGTCACCCAAAAGATCAAATAAAGCCAAATACGGCGATCTTTTAGCACTGTAGCATTGTTTGCTCTGTGTCTCGTGTCTTAACTTGCATTACTTTACTATTTTACTAAATAGCAGAACGCTTGCTCCCTTGTGCTGCAATTCAACCTTAAAATAATATATAATCTTCAATACCAGTATGTTTTGTCTTACTTATAGACCGGAACTTTGGACAAATAGAAAAGGCTATGCTATTTGGTAGTTTCTTTACCATGTGGTAAGGTTAGGTGTAACGCACCACAGCAATACGTAAGGTACAATGCAAACAAGAACGTCGATAATGAGCGCACGCCTTTATACTACTGGGAGAGCAAAGGCACGTGCACAGCCGACTCTACACGTAACGGTACAGTAGTGGCAAAGTGCTTGCAAAACGTAAGTTGAGGGAGAAAACCATGAGTAAAGATGGAAAGGACTAATAGTTTCGTTATCGTTACAGGTGATTGTGAAGCCCCTGTACATGGTTTACGCTGTGATGTTCACTGTGGTCGAGGTTACTATCTTGGGGCCAAGTACGTTATATGAGTCAAGGAAGTGGTCGTATAATTACCCACTGGAGCCCACATTTTGGCGTGGCAATATGTAAAAGACTATGCGGGCGATGCGGGAGAGGAAATGGCGTATTTGAACTCGTTGGCACCGCCCTCACTGGTGGTGACATGACAAATAGTGGTGGATCTCTGTATGGCTAACCGCGAATATGCGACATTGATCATATTGAAAAAAATCAGATCGTTTTAAAACAAATATGTATACACTTTTTATATATGTCCCATCTTTGGGTGGTCGTTTTGAATTAAGCAATTGGGGAGCACGACCGGTAAAGGTGTAGTGCTGGTTATGTGATTTACTTTTAAAAACCGCTGAGTTCTGCGATTTTAAAACGCAATGCCGATGGGTAGCCCTTGACACTGCTTATTTTTAGTGACTACCGTACTTCACAAAAAAACATCACTCAAAATAATCACAATTTCATGGTTTTCTCCTACCTCTAAACATTAAGGTGATTTTTTATTAACAATAAAATCACCAAATGGTTTGTACCGACAAAATAAAATTACCGTGGGGTCCACACTCTATTTGGTCATTATGAAGATTTTTTTGCTGGCCAATTCATCCAATCAGAGATGGGTGGAAGCCGGGAAAGGGGCAAGTTACGCTAATGGTAATAATACTGGGTAAAACACCAATTTTGGTAGCTCTGAATACTCTGTATGTTCATTACTAAAAACCTTTGCAGCGATAGCGTTGCGAATCTTGCTATACTGGGTACCCTATGCTACATATACATGTATTTGTGAAAGTTTGGGCTAGAAGATTTAGCTAGACAGCCGATCAGCAGTGTGAAGAGTTGCGATACGCATTAAAACCGATCGTCGTTTGGGCTGGTAATGGAATCCAGCAAGACTGCCTGTCAAAACGGATGTATGGAAATTGTACGTTTGCTTCATGAACCAGTATGACAGTATGTTCAACTGCGCAGTGGCTGCTGCTGCAAGTAGCGGTCATTTGGAGTTTTTTTTCACTTTTTTGCAACGGAATTGGGTCTCGGATTTTCAAAACCAGTTGTTGCCAAGTTTCTTGCTTTTAGAAAATGTCATACGCGAAAAATCGCGCGACTTAAATTTTCTGCCTGGACAGTTACAATGTTAATTTCGAGTAATGCACAGCCACCCACGCGATAATTGCCGACTAGATTTTAACACATTCGAGTATCGTTCTGCCCTCCCCAGTAACGCATTCCCCAGTGCGTCCTGCTCCTGTTGTCCCGTTATACTGACTACAGTACTTCAAATTTCCTAAGCGTCCAAATTGAACTGCTTATCGTATCACTCCGTAGAATGCTAATTACGGAAGCAACTAAAACTTTTTTGTGACCGAAAGATGCTTTTTGTGATCGACCGATGCTTCATATAGCAAAGTGTGTCTAAATCACCACTTTCTATCGTGATTTGTGGTAAAGCGCCACTATAAGATCCTCGGTGAAGTGTGGCTGAAACTCAATATTATTGATACAACAGAGCCTGAAGCCCCGTCTATAAAGGCCATAATATGACATCGATTGTTATAACCAATGTTGAGCTGCGGTCGGCAATCTATATTTTAGAAGGTGGGAATACTTGAAGATATACTGTATTTAAATAGAAAGGGAATGAATTTGGGGGCTGGCTGAACAGCCTCATGTACAAAATGCCAGCCTATTGGTACTTGAAGCTCGTCTTAAGGGTAGTAAGTAGGCAGTTTAGGTAATAGGGGATTTCAGAGTTGGATTTTCCTTGTGATTTTGAGCGACGGATATCATATCAGAAGTGACACTCAAATCCGGCTCTTTGCGTTTGAGGAAATTTGCTCAGAAATATCTGGCCTTAAATATATTCCTTTTTTGTATAGGAAAGCTGTAAGTTCTCGCCCGACGGGAAAATCGTCACGGAAAAGAATCTCCAGAGGTGTTTTTCAACATGTAGTTTCCTGCGGAAATGACATCGGATATTATTCGGTGTTATTTTAACTCTGAAACCCTCATGTATGATGTATTAATATATGTTAGCTACTTTCTGCGCTGTTATTCCACTTTTACGATTTTGAAAATGTGCCCTTACAAAAAAATCACAATTTGGGTTTAATTTTGACCACCTTTAATATCAACCAAATCACCTTTTAGAAGACGGCCAGGTGTTTATTTTGTGAAGTACGGTATACCAATTTTGTTAATTAATCATACAGAGTGAGCAAAGTATTACAGTAGTATTACTGTAGTATTTACATGTTTACATGTAAGTTTACTGTATGTAGGTGCTGTTTGCGATCGCCAGTTCCATTTTCACAAAACCTGTCATCCTACAGCTCTGTGGTTCCCTTACCCATAGGCTGAGAGCTTGTGTTGGTTATAACAATTTGTATGGTACAGATAAACCTGGCTAATTTGATCCCTGATAAACTTGATATCCTTGTATATATGATTTGGTGCCGATCCACCGACTCCGTTCCTATATGAACGTATGTAGCAAACTTGATGATAGGTAAAGATGATACTTGATCAAGAATCTCGTCCATTTTTGATGTTTTGGGGCCCGAAATCTGTCTCAGTGGTGTGGGCTGTAGTCTCCCACGCAACTGATCTGGGTTCAAATCCCGCCTTCGTGCAGTCACAAAAGTGTCATTTTTGGAAAGGGGTCGAAATCGTAAATTAAAATTGTGGCTGCGTTAAAAACAGAAGTTTTGCAACTGCTTTCACTGTCGACTTTGCTTGTCGTTCTGTTGTTATTGCATCGTTGGCGCAGCTGAAAAGTAACTGCGAATCAGCATCTGAGTGAGAGCATTTTCCTTCTCTACTCGATGCTCTTCACGTAGCCGCTGCTGTAGCGCACGCATGTCTCCCATCACACGTCTCTTTGAATCTAGATGGTCACCTGGCATAAAAATTACAGCTCTTACAGCGTCCACCTTACCTTCAGTGCTGATATCTGGATGCGCGCTGGAGACGCATTCACTCGTGGCGCCAGACTCTGCAGATTCATCGCTGCTGTCTTGTGCTGTGGACAGGAACTTGACGTCCACATCTTCACTCAGCAGGTCTACAGCAGTAAATGCTTCCATCTCCGTGTTGACCTCGTCCGTAAAGCAAATGAAGTCGTCCAGGTCCATCGAGTCGCGGATGCACAGATGCTGCATCTGTGCCAGTAGACTGATGCTCAGCTGCTCGTCGGCGTCAATCCGCGATCTGCGAGTGGTTGTACGATCTAGTACGATCCTGGTGTGCCGAAAGCAATTCAAAACGGCCTCGCTCGGAACCTCTTGCCAACCGGATTTGATCATCTTCATCGCTGTGAGCTGGTCAACCATGTATATGTTGTCTTGACATCCTTGTTCCTCCAGATACAGTGCTGCTGGAGCTGTCGATGCGGGTACCGATGATCCCCGGACGCGATGATCACCGCGTCCATTGGCTGTAGCTTCGATGTCGTATTGAAAAAAAAACGCAACGGTCACGCTCTGCGGCTCAATGTCATTGACTGTGTGCGCTGATGCATTTTCGAGGAGGAGCACAACGTTGCGCCGCTGAGCGCACATGTCGTCGTCGAACTCACGCAGTCACTCTTGAAACAGAACGCCGGTCGTCCATGCTTTGAGGTTGCTCCGGTAGTAGAACCCCAGCTGGTCGGCAGTCTTCTTCTGGAAACACCGAGGCTTCTTCGCGTGCCCAATGATGAACGGCTCGCGTTTGTCCGAGCCATCTGCATTGCACGCTAGAGCGACGGTCACGCTAGTCATGCTCTTTTTCGACTCTTCCACTTGTCGCCGGGCAATGGTCTTGTTGGTAAAAGAGTCCCGTTTCATCCATGTTATAGATGTCGACTAGCGAGACTCCTTTCAAGCGCTCTCGAATCGCATCGCGCTGCGCAGGTATCTGTTCAGCGTTCACTGAACCGCTCTCACCATGGGCGCTCATATACTTGAAGCCATGGCGTCCCTGGAATGCCTGAAGCCAGCCGTTAGAAAATGAAAGCAGCTGATCGTCCTGGACACCGCTCAGCGTGGCGAACCGCTTTGCTTTCGCTTTGATCAAATCTCCGCTCAGCATCACGTGTTTCGCTTGGCACTGCAGCACCCAATTGGCAAGAGCTTCATCGACAGCAGGGAAGAAGAGCGGTCGCGTTCGCTTGCACTTGAGGTCGGCTTCCTTCACGAGTAGATACTTCTTGCGGTCACACAGGATGCCGGAAACGGTCCCTGGACCGGCGCCTTGACGAGGCTGAACTCTCGCTTTGCCTTTGCCGCTAGCTGGAGTTGTGTAAGAGCGGAATTAGCATCGTGCCACAGCCAGATCTTCTACTTCTGCTCGCTTTCGGCCGTGACGGCATCGTAGTGATTTGGCGAATGTACTTGTCAAAGTGCTTATAGCTGGAAGCGGATTGAAATGGCCCGCCCTCCACGAATTCGTGCTCTTTTTGTTGTTTGGGAAGCTACAAATGACTGGAAGGCATTGGCACCTCTATAATATGATCATACTGTTATATATGATACATTTTGTGTCCCCGGGTCATATCAAATTTGGCAGGTTTATCTGTATGACAGTGATTTTGTGTCTAGTAGTAAAATGTAGTCTACACCTTTTCCCGGTCAAAGTTGGATTAGTTTCGAACCAAAGTTGGATTTTTAGGTTTTGGAAAAATGAGGTTTCATGCAATGTCGGATTC
>MIQA02022893.1:0-16816 GCA_001887855.2 Sclerospora graminicola | reverse complement strand
CCCTGATCTTGGTCTGGCTCACCTTCCGTAAACACATCATGTAGATCAGTGGCTTCCCGATCAGCACTGATCTGGAAATACCCATAGAGAGCATTGTCGATCAGCCTCTGGTAGATTTGTGGGGCATTCTTTAATCCAAACGGCATCCGATTCCATTCAAAAAGCCCAAAAGGTGTAACGAAAGCCGAGATCTCTCGAGCGCGATCAGTCATCGAAACTACCCAGAAATCACTAGCCATATCCAGCGAACAAAACCATAAACCTTTGTCCAGATCTTCTAATAAATCGTTGATCAGGGGCATCGGATAGACCATCAACTTTGTGAGGCGATTCACCATTCTATAGTCGATACACAATCGAATATCAACCCCATTCTTCTTAATCACGATCACGATCGGTGATGCCCACTGCGATGTTGATGGTCGGATGATCTTTGTACTCAGCAAACCCTTGATCAAATCGGATAACTTCTCCCGGTATTGAGGTGCAACTTTACGACAACGCTGAGCGATCGGCCTCGCATTTCCCACGTCTATATCACAAACAGCTCCGAATGCGGCTGGGGGTAGGGCACTAGAGCGTGTAAAGCTCACGCATTTCCAAACGATGTTAAGCGTCGTGCCACGCAGGGCGAAGGCAGACGACCAGTCCCAAGACAATCTCCTCGAAGCAATTAAAGGAGGAGTAACTACAGACTTACGTGCAGAGCGCGTTCGTTAGGCACACTCAGGCACCGTCCTCTGGATTGGACTCAGAGCTGTGAAGCACAAACCTTACGACATGTGATACCTTCCAGTCACCAGGTCGAGGGGGAGTGTTAGATATCCGGATACCGGATAAGCGACCAAGTTGTTGAAAGGGCGTCAACCGCAGGGCGGTTACGATGAAAGGAAAGGATGCAGGGCACCTAGGCGCAGGGCGTCTACCGTAGGGCGGTTACATATACAATGGGTTGCAGGGCACCTAGAGGCAGGGCGGTTATAAATACAATGAGATGCAGGGCATCCAGACGCAGGGCGGTTACGTATACAATGGGATGCAGAGCACTCAGATGCAGGGCGTCTACCTCAGGGTGGTTATGAAGTTAAGGCAACTTCAACTTCAACTTTTATTTAGATATTTTTATATGCATATATATATTCATGTTTAACTAATACTCCCTCCGTCCCAAAGTTATTGTCGGATTGTTGTTTAAATACTGAGATTAAGGTAAAAAAATACTGTTTTATGTTATAAATTACATCAAAATATAGGGTTGTAAAAGGGCTTTCATTTAAAGATACATTGAGGTTTTACGCTTTCCGCTAGCTGAAGCGCTTTTTTTGAAGCGTAGAGCTGGGAGTCACTTAAAGCGACTTCCCCATACTATCAGGTACTTAGGGAATACGCTGACGTATTCCCAGAAGAAGTACCTTGCGAGCTCCCTAAGGATAAGGGAAGTACCGAGCTTGTCTTATATAATTAATACCCGATAATTGCATAGATATTTTCTCCATGGCAGTGGTCACAAGTAGAGTATACAAAAAGAGGTTTGCATGCCTCCATGGAGACATGCAAACCTCTTTTTTTTTGCAGTACCAAAACTACCTTCTAATTTAGGTGTCATTTGACGGAGCACCGGTAGATATATGAACTTCGTTCCAGCCTCTGCCGATGAAGGTGCTGGGAAACCAGCTTTGCACTGATACATGTTATTTTTTTGCTGGGCCAGTTGGTACCCATAATGCTATAATTTTTTGAAGAAGAAGAATTTGACTGAAGGACAACGGCGAGCGGTGTACGAGTATATATTAACAGCTACTAAAAGGCATTCCAACATTCTAACTACTGTGCGCTCTTCATCTCCATGCATAACATCAGCCGGGGTCCGGCCCGGCACATCGATTGGAAGAGGCCTGCGAGCAAGTTATATATTTTCTAAAGGATGCCATGCTACCTTCATGAGCAAGCACCATATATTACGAGATTTTTACCTTCACGAGCACCTGTAAAGAAAAGAATTCATCGCAATCGACTGTAGAACTTCAATAATAAAAATACGACACTAAAAATGGGACGCTAAAAACCGTGAATCGAAAAATAACTTTAGGACGGAGGGAGTATAAAGTAGGGCGTTCAAGGTGAGGTGTCAGTTGACAATCTCGCAGGTGGAGCGCAGGGCGCCACACAGCTTACCTTGAGTCCCCGGGGCCATTCAGGCACCGACCGTTACGGGTTTAATACTTCGACTGTCCTATAGAATAGACTGTAGAAGTGCATAGTAAAAGCAGGTAACTCTGCATTACTATTAGTAGTACTATTGCTATAACTACTAAAGTACTATTAAGTACTTACACATTTAAGTCACTAAAGTGAGATGGCTACAACTAATGACGAAACCAACAATGCATTGCAGAAATGTGCATTGTCCTTTGTGCCATTTACCGAATCACGGGAAAACCCTTTTGGATTTGCTGCACGCCATTCATTCCGAGCAATGTTAATATGCAGGACGATGCATGATATGGCTTGTTAGACCATCTCCACCGGGGCTCGCTAAACAACGCGCTAAACTCCTTTAGCGTGAAATTTATTTTGCGCGGTAATCTATTTTTCCCAAACTTTCGCACTATCTGTATATTTTTGCGCCAAAACTATCCAGTCCGAGCCAAATGGGGCGGTTTTGGCGTAGCCTGGAGATCTGCGGCAAATTCTAAGATTTCCTGGGGAGCGAAAACTTTCATCCCAACGTTCATCAAGACAAAAACCACAATGGCACGTGGCACGAACTTCACAGACAAAGAAATAGAGCAGTTGTGTAGGTCATTTCTTCGGCAAGGAAACCGCATAAGAGGTACGAACATGGCGTCATCCACATTCTGGGGGAAAATCCATAAGACTTCCACGCGAATCGACCGGACGGACTCATGCGCAACCAAAGATCCCTTGAGAGCAAGTGGTCATCGATTTCTGCTGACGTTAAACGATGGGTAAGTGCGCTTGCCAAGGCCCGGCAGAACGCAGATTCTGGTGAATGCATTGAGGACGAGATACCGCGTGCTCAAGAGGCGTACAAAGGTCGGAAGGCATTGAGAACGGAAATCCCTTTAAGGTTTTCCACTGCTGGCGCGTATTATCCAACTTCCCCAACTGGACAACAATCAACGCAACTAAGCCTGCAAAGGAGTCTACTCCGGACGAGCATCAGTCCCAGATGCTGCGACCATTGGGGACAAAGGCAGCGAAGAATGACGCGAAGGCTGCTGTCAAACGCGGAGTTTTCCTGCAAGGAGCTAGCTGTTGTCACCAAGCAGATATCTATCGCCACCAAAAATCACACACATGCTACTGAAGAAGCGAACGAAATTGCGCTCTTCTTAGAGGCTTTGCTTAGATCCCGAAGATCGCGAGTACCTTTAGATCCGGTGCTCGGTAATGAAGCGATGAATCGCCGTGGCCAAAACGACCAGGCCCTACGAGAACACGCCGCTATCGAAGAAGAACACTTTAATATAATACCAGAGCATCTACATGTCCCAGACTAAGGGTTTATGATGGGTAATGTCAGATTGAGTGCACAATGAGCACAGCTAAGACTGCAGTGATGATGGACTCGGTTGTGTAGAGTATAAATGCGACGGGTACGGATCGATTCTGAGAAATATCGAGATGAAATGAAAGTTTACGCTTCCACCCCTTTTTGTAAACATCACAGCTTCATATCGACCAAATTCATATAAGTGGCATAGTCTGTGTAATTACTAGCTCAATACTTTTCTTATGTTTCGCTGTACGTCTATGATACAGTGTCCGTGAACGTGCAAACTCTTTCCAGAGTTATCTCCCGGACGGCAGGAAAGGAGATATCTTGCGCAATCTATATTTCTATTTTTGGTCCGCCTAATGCGGGTAAGAGTTGTTTTTTTAATGTTCCGCACATTGACGCGCAACAAATTTATCATCTGTTGCTGGAACAACACGCGATGGGGTAAAAGTACCGTTGATTTTTGCTGGGTAAGGATCACCTAGACATCGACATCTCCCGCTCGCTTAACCCTGTCTTCGACCTCCATTAAATGTTAAACCACGAAGTTGAACTGAACTCAGCATTCCTCCAAGATTCGGACCCAATCTGATCTTTTAATGCTGATTCGGAGCAGGTTCGTTGACCCTTGACGCGTGTTTCAGTTGATATGCCACATTTAGCCCACCATTTCACGCGTTGTACCCCGTCATACACTTGATCTTCACATTCTAGGGTGGGGTCAAATCGTTCGGCCGGTCAACCGTAATCTCAATATTACATCAGCTCAAACCACTTGGATCGGTCATGATCCACCCCAATGATCAGGCTCTACCGCGCCTTATATATCAAACCGTCCATAACACTGCTCAACACATATATCTTGACCGGTTCGGCTCGCACAAACCCGATCCAGTATCTGGATATTCACATCCGATCGTGATATTCACTGGTCCATTATTCTCTGGGACAGGGCGTACAAACGGCATCATCTTGTATTTCTCCACGTTTAAGGATAGCCCGTTGTCACTTATGTACCATTATGAGTGGAACCAACCTGTCCCACCCATCAACATTTATGTCTTGATGGGTTTTCTCACAGCCACCAATCAACAGCCGTGTGTGGACCACTTATTCCTGATTTTTGTTGAATCACTCTACCAAAGCCGCCCCTGAGACTAACTGCAGCTGCGCAACGACTGCAGTTCGACTCACTCTATAACAAAATTCCCTACTTGGTGATCATATCTGATCCGGTTCTGCCTCCTGGTTCTTCCCCGGCCTCTCCGTCTGATCCTCCAGACGATGTTTTGCCTCCAAGTTCAAATTCGTCTGATCTGCATCTTTCAGCTACCGTGACTTCTCCGGACTCGAATTTCTCGTCCACCACGATCGCAACCTGCTTCCTATCTCCGACATCATCTCTAACTTCCTTACGTCCGCCCCTGGGTTTTGCCACCTGGTTCCTTCCGAGCCGTTCTTTTAGTTATCTGGAGCAACTGGCACTCTTAGTAGGAGAGACTGGTTCGCTCTCCTTGGGTTCGGCGGACACTGGTCGACAGCGGCTGGGCCTTCGGGGCGCGATTCCTGAGTTGGCCTCCTTATGCGAGACCAACCGGACACTCCGTGCTGAGTTGTTCGACCAACAAGTTGCGATAGCTCGCTTGGAAAGTGGGTCTGCAGACCTGGTTCAACGACTATCAGCTTTACAGATGAGCTACGACCAGCTCAGCGCTCTTCACGCCGACCAAGACCGTGATCGGTCAAAGTTGGAAGACCGTATCCAGGTCTTGACAGCTGAACGTGATCAGTTATCCGCCGATCTTGCTGCCCTACGTACTTCAGCAAAAAAAAGACACTGTTGCCTCGTTGCAGTCCAGATTTTGCGCCCTATCCATTACTGTCCGCGATCAAGGTATGTTTCGTTCAATGAGGCTTATCCGATGCATATGGATAACTTCTTTTATTTCCTCCAGATGAGCGCGTCGAGAATATGAAGAAGGCAATGGTTGAAATGGTGGACCACCTGCAATTGCTCGAGGATCACCATCATAACCATGACCAGTTGATCTAAGAGAGGGTCCATACTGTCCAAAAAGTGGAATGTTTGGAGGTAGAGACGCACCATATAGACAAGCAGGTTAACCACCTGGTTAAGAAGCTCTCTGATTCTCATATTGGTCGTTCCGGTGCTCATAAACGGTTGAGTGAGAATCAGAAGGAGGCTGATGATCGTCGGTGGGAGCTAAATCTCGCCCGATCATATTCAAGACCTTGCACCTGGATGAACGCACTTGGTCTCGTCGTCTCGTTGGTCTGAAGAGGGTCGCCCACCAGACGATGGACAATTTGACCGGTCCGAATTCTGATTCGGAATCGCTCCGGGTCGCTTTACGCGGATTTCCCCAGTTGGTCAGCGCCCTCGTTCCGGCCAGTAAACAACCGAGCAAACTTCCTGGATCGGCCCCGTCTTCGCCAGCATTTTCTCCTACTTCTCTTTCGCCGGTCCACGCGGAAGTCAATCAGCCGGCGATCAACGAATCGGCAGTACCTGAACCCGCACGGTCTAATCCTTCCTCGATTCCGGAACCCGTTCCGGCATCGTCGGGTTCAGCAACTTGTAAGCGGAAAGGTAATTCTAAAGGGAAACTGATCCCTGCCAAGCGTCCTTGCCTATTCGTCCCTGATTCCGATGATGATTCGAAAGACTTGAGCGAACAGACCCGGACCGCTTTGGCCAAATCGCGCAGTACCAATCGTCAAGTTTCTACAGCAATCCTACCGAAACCAGCTTCGTTAAGTCAAGCCATCGATTTACCCTGTTCGGACGACGATGGAATGGACGAACTTGGGGAGAAGCGACCGGCTCCGACCACTTCAAGTAATCCACCATCGACTAATGCGACGCCGATCGGCGGCCTCCCAATTTTACTGGCGTCTTCATTCCGGCTTCGCGTTCAGCCGTGCGGCGAGATTATTACAGCTACGACCCAAGCAAGAAATTCATGGACTTGTATGTTATTTCAGAGACCAGGCCGACAGCAGCTTAACTTGTGCCTCGCCAGCCATGGTGTGATCGTCAAGTTTGGGATTTAACCCCGATGGTCCTCCAATAAAAGAAGAAGATTATTCCTCGCTGTTTCTCTCGCCCAGGAAGATGGATTTTTCATGCCAAGTCATCGGCGCCGCCGCAGGATCAGTGGCATCCAGGTTTGCTCACGGCAAATGCTGTTCGGGTCATGATCGATTCGAAGCCCTGGAAGGATCTTGCGACCCCTATGTCTGGGTTAGATTTCCTTATCGCCCCTGGTTTCACGCCTTAAAGTCGCGTTTGGACCAATTCTGCGAGGACCATGATCAAGCGATATGGGAATCTACCCACCAGTTCCCGATCACCAGTAACATGCACAAGGATGATTGGATGGAACATTATTTCCATACTCGCAAGCCGTAGAAAAGCCGGGGTCGCTTGGGCTGCAATTTGTGATTTCGTGATGGATGGCGTCCAAATCAACAAATGCGGCGACGAAATTGAATGTAATAGACCAGTCTCGGCGATATAACATTTTTTTAGATCCTGTCCGACTCGCACTAGGTAAATATAACCCAACCCCGAGTAAGACCTGCCAAAACCAATCACTCAAAAAATGCAAATTACATTCACACCACAGTTGCTGACTCTAAAAAACGACACGAAACATCTGACGGAACACAAAAGCAAACAGTAGCATTTATGGACGCGGGTGAAAAGCGACCAGTCTTAACTTTAGGGTGGGAAAACATTATACATTTTCTCCAAATACAAAAAGCTGTAACGCCGGCGACAGGTAACTGTAAAGCAATAACTTAGCACAGGCACTAGCAAATGATCACTTGAGTAATTGTGATGAGATGCTTCAATCTCTGGCATACTGACTAAAAGTGGCAGAGAAATTGGAATCGGTACACAAGATCATGCACACAAGAAACTATGTGTCGAGGATAGGTCGGAATGACAGCGAGAGAGTTCAAGAACCAATTCAAATGGTATCTAGAGAATGCGGCAACAGACTCGACATGGTCAGTGATAGTGGATTTATACGATTGCGTGTGTCGAAATTTCATTGGGATGGCAGCAAATCTTCTACAGATACTCTTCGTTTTAGCATACGATGCTGCGGGGACCGAGAAATGGATTTTCAACACAAAGGTTGACTACAACGGAGACATAGGACGGCATAAGGCACGCCTAGTTGCATATAGACACGAACAAAGGTTTGGTTTTGACTATAATTTGACTTCCGATGCTGTTATAGAAATGGGTACCGTCAAATTAATCTTGGCTCTATCTACAATATGGGGGGTATGCGCCAAGCATGGAGGTATTCCTAACGCCTATGTAAATGCATTGGAAGACGAGCACAGCATTTATCTTTCCATCCCGCACGGCATGGATCTTGTTGCGAGAGGATACGACGAAGGATCGATCAAGAACAAAGTGTTAAAGTTGTACAGAACTCTCTACGGACTGAAGCAAGCAGGAAGACTTTGAAATCGCGTAATTAATGGACTTAAGTTTCAACCAAAGCCTAACCGACATGTGCTTGTACTTTCAGACAAACGAGGATGGAACCACAGTAGTCGGAGTTTACGTTGACGATCTGCTTGTCATTGGGACACATGAAAAACTCGTGGATAACTTTTCAATTCGAAAGCTGACTTGGAGATCAAAAACCTTGGAGAAGTAACTAAATTCTTGGGATGCGGGTAAGCATGAGAGCTACACGCTGGGCCAAGAAGACATGATTGGAATTTGCTTCACGACGTTGGACTAGAAGACGCGAACCCAGTCAGAATACTCATCAGCAATGAATTCGAAGACCTGAACCTGGAATGGAGCAAAGTTTTGGGGAAAAATTCGAAAAAACGTTGCCCTCTGTCAAGAGTTTTCAGTTTCTCGTGGAAGCTTTGCTATGGATATACAGATGCACTTGACCTGACATATCGTTCGCAGTTCACAAGGCAACTCGACGAACTCACGCGCCAAAGGAAGCCGACTGGAACTTAGCAAAGAAGATTGCAAAATATCGAAAAGAAATTAAAAATTTCAAGTTTCACATGGGGATTGGAATGAATCAAGATAACAAGTTAATTATTGATAGGTATAGCAATGCAGACTACGCAGCTTCAAAGGAAGACAGTAAGTCAACTATCCGAGGCATTGTCATAAGGTAAACAATATCATCGTGAGATGGATCTGCAAGAAGCAGGGCGGCGTCTCGTTATCAACAATGGAAGTGGAATTGTACGCAGCCTCGAAAGCGGAGATTGAAATGGAAGGTCATTACAAATTGAAGGAAATCGGTTTCGACCGATGACTATCTTTATTGATAACCAAGCGGCAATCAAGGCAATTTCGGAAAAATTGCGTTTTCAAAACTAAAACATACCAACATAAAGATATTTAGTTTGGAAATTGAATAGTGGAGATATCGAACCTAAGTACTGCGCTACACATGAAATTATTGCAGACATATTAACAAAAGCGCTACCATATCCGAGGTTATGCAAATTGCGCGAAAACATCGGAATAAAGCAAAACTCGCAATGAAAGGAGTGTTGGAATTTGAAGTTTCACTGTCAATTTACATTTATTGTACGGGTATTTATACCGGATAATTAACTACCGCCATGGATACTTTTTGACAGAAGGTAAAAAGTTAGTATTTTGGCACTGCGATATTTTAACCTTAAAGTCGCATTTCAAATGTTGCAAAACGGATGAACCGACGCAGGAAACCACCAACGAAGGGCGGTAAGAATAGGAAATCTAGGAAGGGTGAAACTAATTATCGATGCATGAAGTAGGTTAGAGTTATTCACTTCTCAATATATAACATTAAACAAGTAATATCGTTTGCTTATTCGTTTCTCTACCCAAGCATCTTCCAAGTCAAGTGGAAAATTTACGCATATCGATTGATCAAGTTTTCTACCGATACAAATGGATGCAAACGAACACCACGCGTTGTATACCCAACGCCCAGTGACAGATGTCCTCCTCGACTGCCTTTCAGAGAACGGGCTTAGGTCCTGCGCGCTGTTCGGGGACGTCTTGCTCGATCTTCTTGAGCTTGCAGACTAACGTGGAGGGGGACGTTGTAGCGCGTACTCACTAGACTGCGTTTAGCATCAGCAGCGATCTCGGCGTGGGCTTCCTCAAAATGGTATTTGCGTCCATAGCTTCTGCTTCGTATTCATCTTCCTCGTACCTCAAATAAACATGAAATGATCGGTCGCTAGAATTGGCAAAAGCGCCATAAACTGCTGCATAAAAAAACCGTCAATCATCAATCGCAATTTGTTTATGGGCGAATGCTGATTGACCAATTTCAATTTTTGTCGCTCATAAACTGATGTCGCTCACATTAGGTTATATTGCCCCTCCTCGTAAGTGAACACACAAACTGTGTTCATAATTGGAGGGATGTTTTATAGAGTGTCAAGCGCGGTGCCGTAGGGTTACACTATTGAACCCTACCAGTTCCAAATTTGTCGTATAGACCCCACTTACCATACAAGGTAGGGTTGGGCTCTGAACTACCAAGAGATCCTACAGCGCCAATAGGCTAAAGGAATGACGTCGTCGGGTACAAACCCGAAGGAAGAAAGAAAGCCTCCGGACAAGCTGTCTAGAGGGGATGCATGCACGAAAAGTACTGTCAGCCGGGGAAGAGCATAACATGGAGGGAGAGGAGAAGGACGCTCCTCAAGATATTGATGAAGTTGTGGGTGAGTCACAATCCACAGATCCTGATGAGACCATGGAGGACTCAACAGAGCCCGATGATAGCATGGCGGGAGAAGGCGCATTAGTGGTCTATAAGCATGCTGATGAAAGTAACGGAAAAGAAGCGGAAGGACCTATTTCCCAGACGATAGGGGAGGAGGAACCACGAGAAATCAGGTAAAGAGCCAGTATCAGGGGTAAAACCAGTACTGAAGAACCTCCCCGAAGATTTGGCGTAGGTGCGCTCACGCCTACAAACATGGTTAGATGAAGTGCAACATCTGTTCAAACTCCTTTTTCCCAAGTCAAAAGGTAGCACCCCCAAGCCAAAAGGCAACAGACAGGGGAATAAATCGCAAGGACGGAAATGGCCAGAGTTGAAACAAGAGGAGTTAGAGAGACTCCTCGACTTATTTGAATTAGTAGTGATCACCCATGCCATGGACTGGACTGTGTGGAAACATAAGACGGCGGCGGCATGTTCAATGGCTGTAAAAAGTAACCAGTCATTAGAGCAGGTGCTAGCAAGGATGATTGGGAAATGTCAAGTGGAGGTAGCAGATAAGGGTGATAGCGTGTTGAAAGGATGGCTCCACAAAGTTACTGGCACCACTCCAGTGGCTAAAGTAGCAACAAATTCGACCACGGGATATTTGTTTAACTCGGCAATATATTCGGCAGAGAGAGCGGCCGCCCTACGAAAGGTGTGCGAAAGAGAGTTGACAGAAAAAGACAAGAAGAAAGTTCGAGAAGGCAGCCCTGAAGAGTGGGATATTGTACAAGGGCTAGCAGAAAAAACTATCGTAGCAAGAGCACTGCCGCAGCTTCTACGACAGGTAATGACGTCGAAGGACGATAGCTGACTTGGAGATCAAAAACCTTGGAAAAGTTACTAAATTCTTGCGATGCGGGTAAGCATAGGGCTACACGCTGGGCCAAGAAGTCATGATTGGAAATTTGCTTCACGACGTTGGACTAGAAGACGCGAACCCAGTCAAAATACCCATCAGCAACGAATTCGAAGACCTGAATCTGGAATCGAGCAAAGTTTTGGGGGAAAAATCGAAAAATTGTTGCCCTCTGTCAAGTTTTCAGTCTCTCGTGGAAGCTTTGCTATGGATATGCAAATGCACTCGACCTGACATATCGTTCGCAGTTCACAAGGCAACTCGACGAACTCACGCGCCAAAGGAAGCCGACTGGAACTCAGCAAAGAAGATTGCAAAATATCGAAAAGAAATTAAAAATTTCAAGTTTCACATAGGGATTGGAACGAATCAAGCGAAACAAGTTAATTATTGATGGGTATAGCAATGCAGACTACGCAGCTTTAAAGGAAGACAGTAAGTCAACTATCCGAGGCATTGTCATAGGTAAACAATATCATCGTTAGATGGATCTGCAAGAAGCAGGGCGGCGTTTCGTTATCAACAATGAAAGTGGAATTGTATGCAGCCTCGAAAGTGGAGATTGAAATGGAAGGTCATTACAAATTGAAGGAAATCGGTTTCGACCGATGACTATCTTTATTGATAACCAAGCGGCAATCAAGGCAATTTCGGAAAAATTGCGTTTTCAAAACTAAAACATACCAACATAAAGATATTTAGTTTGGAAATTGAATAGTGGAGATATCGAACCTAAGTACTGCGCTACACATGAAATTATTGCAGACATATTAACAAAAGCGCTACCATATCCGAGGTTATGCAAATTGCGCGAAAACATCGGAATAAAGCAAAACTCGCAATGAAAGGAGTGTTGGAATTTGAAGTTTCACTGTCAATTTACATTTATTGTACGGGTATTTATACCGGATAATTAACTACCGCCATGGATACTTTTTGACAGAAGATAAAAAGTTAGTATTTTGGCACTGCGATATTTTAACCTTAAAGTCGCATTTCAAATGTTGCAAAACGGATGAACCGACGCAGGAAACCACCAACGAAGGGCGGTAAGAATAGGAAATCTAGGAAGGGTGAAACTAATTATCGATGCATGAAGTAGGTTAGAGTTATTCACTTCTCAATATATATTCAACATTAAACAAGTAATATCGTTTGCTTATTCGTTTCTCTACCCAAGCATCTTCCAAGTCAAGTGGAAAATTTACGCATATCGATTGATCAAGTTTCCTACCGATACAAATGAATGCAAACGAACACCTCGCGTTGCATGCCCAACGCCCAGTGACAGATGTCCTCCTCGACTGCCTTTCAGAGAACGGGCTTAAGTCCTGCGCGCTGTTCGGGGACGTCTTGCTCGATCTTCTTGAGCTTGCAGACTAACGTGGAGGGAGATGTTATAGCGCGTACTCACTAGAATACGTTTAGCATCAGCAGCGATCTCGGCGTGGGCTACCTCAAAATGGTATTTGCGTCCATAGCTTCTGCTTAGTATTTACCTTTCTCGTACCTCAAATAAACATGAAATGATCGGTCGCTAGAATTGGCAAAAGCGCCATAAACTGCTGCATAAAAAAACCGTCAATCATCAATCGCAATTTGTTTATGGCGAATGCTGATTGACCAAATTTTTGCGCCCATAAATTGATGTCGCTCACATTAGGTTACACTATTGAACCCTACCAGTTCCGAATTTGTCGTATACACCCCACTTACATATGAAGTAGGGTTGGGTTCTGAACTACCAAGAGATCCTACAGCGCCAAGAGGCTAAAGGAATGACGTCGTCGGGTACAAACCCCGAAGGAAGAAAGAAAACCTCCGGACAAGCTGTCTGGAGGGGATGCATGCACGACGCCGTCGACTGTACTGTCAGCCGGGGAAGAGCATAACATGGACGGAGAGGAGAAGGACGCTCTTCAAGATATTGATGAAGTTGTGGGTGAGTCACAATCCACAGAACCTGATGAGACCATGGAGGACTCAACAGGGCCCGATGATAGCATGGCGGGAGAAGGCGCATTAGTGATCTATAAGCATACTGACGAAAGTAACGTAAAGGAAGCGGAAGGACCTATTTCCCAGACGATAGGGGAGGAGGAACCACGAAAAGAGAAATCAGGTAAAGAGCCAGTATCAGGGGTAGAGCCAGTACTGAAGAACACCCCCGAAGATTTAGCGCAGGTGTTAGTAGGACATTCAAAGATGCGAAACATGTACGCCCACGCCTACAAACATGGTTTGATGTAGTGCAACAACTGTTCAAACTCCTTTTCCACAAGTCAAAAGGTAGCACCCCCAAGCCAAAAGGCATTATCACCAAGCCAAAAGGCAACAAACAAAGGAATAAATCGCAAGGACGGAAATGGCCAGAGTTGAAACAAGGGGAGTTAGAGAGACTCCTCGACTTATTTGAATTAGTAGTGATCACCCATGCCATCGACTGGACTGTGTGGAACCATAAGCCGGTGGTGGCACGTTCAATGGCTGTAAAAAGTGTTTAGTCATTATAACAGGTATTAGCAAGGATGATTGGGAGTTGTCAAGTGAAGGTAGCAGTTAAGGGTTATAGCGTGTTGAAAGGATGGCTCCACAAAGTTACCGGCATCACTCCAGTGGCTAAAGTAGCAACAAAATCGACCACGGAATATTTGTTTAACCCGGCAATATATTCGGCAGAGAGAGCGGCCGCCCTACGAAAGGTGTGCGAAAGAGAGTGGACAGGAAAAGACAAGAAGAAATTTCGGGAAGGCAGCCAAGAAGAGTGGGTTATTGTACAGGGGCTAGCAGAAGGAACTATCTTAGCAAGAACACTGCCGCAGTTTCTACGACAGATAATGACGTCGAAGGATCGTTTAAGATTAGTGCTGACTATACGAGTTAGGGTTGAAGGATGCCTGGTGATGGACTTGCGCGGGGAACTGGCGATAAAAAAGCATTTCAGATCCCTAAGAGTCCACAGGAAAGTATATCTACGGCGGCAACTGCACGGGGAATGGACAATGGAAAACTTTGGGAAATGCTGTCTAAAGTGAGTCTATCAGCTATAACCAATCGGAACACAGTTTGCGTTTATATTTTTTAATAAGAGAAATAGCCAAGAGGTATGTGGAGGTCGCAGTCCCTTACCACAAACAAGTGCATGGCCTACGTAACATGCGTGAAAAAGAGCCGGTCGCAGAGAAAATATGGGACAGAAAAATTGCCGGGAACGGAACAGGAATGGGGCTTCAGCCGGAATATGTCATCATCGTGCGTAATGTCACGCGCAATATTGACATCATGAAACTGCATGGATATCTTCAGACAATCATCCCGGTGGAATTTCGGTTCGAGGAACTGGATCAAGGAGGACCACTATCATCCACATCGCTGGACTGGGAGATAGTGATCGATGCGAGTGGATGCCCCCAGCAACTAAGGGCCATTGTGAGGTTACTATGGTGCGGAATGGTGTTGACACTGAAACATCCGGCCACGAGAGGACAAATCTACTGTATGAAATGCGGGGTAGTAGGGCATCAGATGCGTGGATGTCCAGTCACTACAGAACAATTACAAACAGAAAATTGCTTAGTAAGAAGAAGTAGAGTTGATCGACTCCTTAGAACCAATCTTCGCAAGTATGGAATCCTTGCGTGAGGATGCACGGGTGAACTGTATTCAACAGGATGAGCGTCACGAAAAGAGGCGCCAACAGGAGAAGGCGAAACGCCAGGAACAGGCGAAGCCGGAGGAGACGGAGGCCAAACAGGCGTCCGAGGACGAGGTCAAAGTGGCCGAGCCACATGGGCCAAAGACAAAAACAGGTGAGCAGCCGAATCCAAGTGGTGCGATGGTCACGAAGCAAGCGTACGACGTCTAGCTTAAGAGTTATCAGCAAAAACGTTTTCCTTAAAAAAGTGCTCTTTTTAACACATAAATGTACTTTCTAAAGCTGCGAAAAACATCTGGCCGGATGACTATAGCTGAGCATCTAGAAATAATGCGTACGCAACTTTTAAAAAAAAATTGGATCAATCGGAGCAGTAGTTATGGAGATATGCCATTTTTCGTGCGTCAAAATTGGTAAGAAATCGCAACAATTTTCGTTAACATTTGGACAACGTTTCACCATATTTTCCCTTATGGTGAAACGTTGTCCAAATGTTAACGAAAATTGTGAATGTAGCATTTAAGGCAATCACCTCGTCATATAATCACTGAAAAGGCAGCAAGTATTGAAGGTGACGGAGCGTATGAGTTTTGACGCTTTTTCACGTGGTGTAACCAGATTCGGCGAAATTTCATTAGTTTTTCGAATCGGAGCAAAAACGTGAATTTGACAATAGTAAAAATTTCACACATAAATGTTCTTTTTGAAGCCGCAAAAAACATCTGGTCGGGTGGCTATAGCGGATCATGTAGAACTCGTGCGTACTCAACTTTTAAAAAAACAATTGGCTTAATCGGAGCAGTATTTTTGGAGATATGGCATTTTTCGTGCCTCAAAAATGGCAAAAAATCAGTTGAATTTTTGCAAATTTTCACCTTATTTTCCCTTGCAAATCCATGAAGCAGATCTTTTTGGATATCGGACTGGACCGTTCTAGGGGTAGTTTTTGACGCTCTTTCACGTGGTGTAATCAGATTCGGCGAGATTTTATTAGTTTTTCGAAGCGGTTAAAAAATGTGCTGAAAAATCGACTAAAATGGGGTCAAATTGTCTCGAAATGATTGCCCGTCCAACTTTAACACGAATTTGCGGCGTCAATATTGCTCGGATTTCTGACGAGACGACGGATTTGGAATCCTCGTGAAACGGCACGTTTAAACGAGTACCATATTTGCTATGATCGGACGCGAATTGACGAAGTGGCTTGTTTTTATTTCTTGCTCCCAGAATCTCCGTTGAATTCACTAGGTACATCTAGTCGTCACCTTGGATTCAAAAAGTGCCCAGAAAAAAATCAAAATCAAAACGGAGCCGAATTACACGGAATCAACAGGTGCCCCCCCTAATTCGATCACGCTGATCTCGAATATAAAGTCAGATTCGGTGAGAGTATAAAATTGGAGGAGTTATTTAGTTTTAAAAATTATTTTTTCATAAATTATCAAAAAATACAAGTTTTTTTCAATTATTGTAGTCAAAAATAGTGATATCGACAGAAAAGCATATGTGTTTAGTAATCATTTTTGATGCCCCGTCTGACCTTCTATGCCCCGTCTGTTGAATATTGCAGTATTTTTTTTGGTTCGCATGTTTCCTCGTTTTAAATGAAAACGAGAGCCACAACGCCGAAAACGTCCTTGACAAGGTTTTATAGAGCTATTTCCGTACTACATAGTTGCTATATAATGTGGTATACGAAATATGCGTGTAGGCGGCGTTATCCGCCTTTTCAATTTTTTTCCTAGGTGATTTGCAGCAACATTTACATACTTTAAACGTTTTTCCTATGTGATTTGCAGTAACATTTACATACTTTACATGTATTTCAAATTTCGTACTTGACCGAAAAACTGGGGTATATTTCCACGGTACTACAAAACCTGTCAAAATTGCTGTCGTCGATTATGACAAGGGCCACCTGAAAACTTAAGGACCGGTACATGAAAATATGTGACGTTACGTACCCGCTTAAATGAAAAATA
>MIQA02022890.1:0-18773 GCA_001887855.2 Sclerospora graminicola | reverse complement strand
AAGCCTGTAACAGCTAGCCTGTTACGGGTTCCGTCATGAATATATGGCGATATTGCTCTTCATATAAGCCTAAACTTGACCGCCCCAATTCTTCTCCCGAACTGGAACTGTCCGATTCCTTCGCAATCATCCGGATCGCTCTCGCCGGCCGAGCCGCTGGTGTCTTGACCTGGTCCGGGTGTGGTTTCGATCGGTATCGGTTTGATCATACCTCGACCTTGGGTTTTCGTCTTTTAGCTCGCTGTAACGTTCTCAAGGTCAATTCCAATTCTTCTGCGTTACTTATACGAAGTAGAGATAGCTAATCGGCCAAATCGCGGTTGTCCAAAGTGCCGATAAAGTGTTCAACATGTTCGCGTGCCGTGGATCCTTGATCGGCATTTTGGCTCACAGACCAGTAACATTCAACCGGTGTAAGTATTCAGTCGGTGTTTCATCGGATGTTTTCTTCATATGGTAATATTGTCTCGCGACAGATACCCCTGAGTTGCAATATTGCTCCTCAAATTCCTCACACAGTTGAGACCCCTTTAAACGTGCTTCTCGACTTAACTGCCTTAGCCAGTTCTTGGCCGGGCCTTTTATCAGATCAGCGAAAATCAAACATCTTTCACCTTCCGGTGTTTTATCTCTCAAAACAGGTGATTTCGTCCGACTCAGCTAGGCTCTCGCCTGATAGTCATCCACACCTTTGCGGGTAAGATCTTTTAATTCAGAGATCGCCGACATCCGGACTCGAGTGATCGTTCCAGAATCACTATCAAATGCTTGCGCCGAACCCATATTTGCCTTACGAGGCATCTCCATATCCAAGTCGTCCAGATCGAAGTGCTGACTGATCTCCCCATTTGATTCCATATCCACGTCGCTACGTGGATGTGATTTATGGAACCGGTCTTGATGACTGGTTTGGCATATTGATCGGACAATCCCGGCTGATCAAACGGATTCCATTTCCACATCCACAGGTTCTTTATCCGGTTTAGCCGTCGATTGATTCATGTTCGGGTTCGGTTGCCTTGGTTGCCGTTGTCCAGGTGCATACTGGGGTAATCTATGTTGTTCTCTCACGAACCGGTTCATCATAGTCGTAAAACATGGTTCATATTTGTTCCGGAACTTCCGGTATGTCAGTAGGATTAGTGTTGTTGGTCGGATTGTTTTGTGGAATTTCTTGAGCATCTTCAAAACAAAACTGTCTTCTGACCCGACTCGACCCGGTTCAGGCTTTCTTTTCCTGTTCTGCGACTCGGTCTTGGAGCCGGTCTGCCTGATTCCCTTCGGGCCCATTGTCATACGAGTCACTCCAACCGAAGAATCGGTAGAATCCGCTCCGGACCGAGATGATGATTGATATATCGACTCGATATACATAGGATATTTAACCAACTGTGATCGGTGTGAAGGATCAGCCGGCGGTGACGGAATCACGGGATTCGCCCCGAGCAACGAGGCAAGGTGATTGTACAGCGTTATAATAGCTTCCCTGATCGTCCCTTGGTCTAGATCGAACAGCATATTCGCGTCGAACGCACCAGTACTGAAACCAACTTTACCAATCTGGGCCAGGAGGTTTCTGATCAGGTTGAGTTGGGTACCCGTGATAACCGGCCTAGTCGCTCGACCTTCTAGCTTCCCAATGATCTTAGGTTTGATGACTTTCATCACCCAGTTGTTAGCTAGGAATTTGTGAAACTCCCGAAGGTAAAACAAACGTTCTACATCCTGAACCGTGCTATTTTTGGCTGGTTCGGGCTTCTCTTCATCTTCTTCGAACATCTTCGATTTAGGTTTCACATATTTTTTAGGTGGATCATATCGATCCGCCCTCATGTCTTTTTTTCTTTTCAATTTTCTTTTTATGCATAGGATCGAGGTCAGCACCCCGATCCTTTCCCGGATTATAGTTAATTTTACTATAACCCGGATCGGCTCCGATGGGAGCCTTGTGGGGAGTTGTTTCTTTTTTAAGTTCGACCTGGAACTTCACCGGACCAAGTCGACCATCGCTTCCTTTAAATTTGGACAGCATCGGAGGCGATACGCCTTCGTCCAATGCACCCGAAGAAGTTTCCTCCACTTTGATTTTGACATCTTTTTCATCTTCAAAGGAATCACGATGTTATCCAGAGTCATCAAGTGATCCGGGCACGCGCACCATTGTGGTGGAGCCGATTTTCAAATCCAGAACCGAAGTCTTGGGTGGAATTCGGATACCCACTAGCCCGGACAACCAACTATCGGAGAGGGTACTCCGTTGATCCTGATCGGCATCAGGATCAGATGAATCATCACTATGATGACTGATCCGATCCCCCCGGTCTTGTGACCGGTCGTCATGTGCGATAGAATCCATGTTTAATTTCATCTCACCTTGTGTACCCATTGATCTTCGGTGGTTACACTCACTCAGGTGGACTCTAGATGAGAAGGATGATTCGAATCTGGTCGGAGGATGTGACCTTTTCGAGACGGGGGGTGTTCTCGGGTGGAAACCTTCACCGGAGAACAAACCAGGGGTGATACTATATACAAGAATTGCAAAGGCCGGGTCGGGATTCTTCAACCGACCGGAACAGCCGATAAAACGAGAGATAACGAGAAGCCACGAAAAACCACGAAAACCCACGATCTTCCACAGTAAACCACAACGTTATCTCCACGAAACCTTCCCAATTAATAGAAACATGTACGAAACCCGTGCGCGTGAGGGGGTGAGGGTGAGGGTCAAAAACCTAAGCAAATCCCTCGGGGGACTTCCGGTAAGCCAAAATGCGTCTATGCGCGTCTAAACCGGGAATTATGTTGAGCTACAGGGGCCTAGTTACCCTGTTCTCCCAATGACCGCGACATGTGGCGGGGCGACTCTTTGTTTGGTGGTAAATTCGATCCTGTTATTATATATGCAATATCTAATACCTAATGTACGATACACCAACTTATGTGACCCACCTCATGCTCCAATCTTGCTCATCTCGTCATAAAGTTGTTCCAGTACCACCATAAACCAATCTTCAACGCATCTTCAACCTGATCCGTACCACTTTAAACCGATCCTGATTAGGTTCTCTGGTGATCTTCAACCAACCTGATTCTTCAAGAATCAGCTCGGAACCAGCTCGGGATCGGTCTCTTGGGCGCGGTGGTCGTCCGATTCAAACCCGATCTTGGCTGAAACTCCTTCTTTCTCAACACCTGGAAGCTGATTCGAGGCTGATCCAAACCGGTTCAGGACCGGCGCGGGAATCCGGTTGAATCATCCCCGGATCACTTCGAAACACCTCAGGATCACCGAAACATCGACATCTTCCGCTCGCTCAAATCTGTCTTCGACCTTTATTATATGTTAAACCGCGAGGTTGAACCGGAATCAGCACTTCTTCTAGAGTCGGACCCAATCTGATCTTTAGTGCTGATTCGGAGCAAGTTCGTTGACCCTTGACGCTTGTTTCCGTTGATAAGCCCCAAACAGCTCACCATTTCACGCGTCGTACCCCGTCATACACTTGATCTTCACATTCTAGGGCGGAACCAAATCGTTCGACCGGCCAATCGTGATCTCAATATCTCATCAGCTCAAACCACTTGGATCGGCCATGATCCACTCCAATGACCATGTTCTACCGCGCCTGATATATCAACCGTCCATAACACTGCTCATCACATATATCTTGACCGGTCCGGTATCGCACGAACCCGGTCCAGTATCTGGATATCCATATCCGATCGCGATACTTACTGTCTATTGTTCTCTGGGACAGGGCGTGACAACGGCATCATCTTATTTTCTCCACGTTTTACGATAGCCCGTTATCACTTATGTATCATCCTGAGTGAAAACAATCTGTCCAACCCATTAACGGTTCTGTCTTGATGGGTGTTCCTAAAGCCACCAATCAACAACCGTATGTGGACCACTTATTCCTGACTTTTTGTTGAATCACTCTACCACAACATTGTATTGAGTCTCTCCCACACAGTTCTTGCCGTTTCTCGGTCGTGTCTTCGGGGACAACTGTTGTCAATGGTGGGAACATGGCCTAGCTCATCTTTTTTTTTCTTGCGGGTCTATGGGTTTGTGAGGACCCGTTTGTGCCAAAACGCGTGTCACAGAGTGGTAGTAAAGTGTGTGACCCACGCCAAGTTTGTATACGCTTTATGCACTTGACCAGGGTTTTATACGCCTTTTGTTGTTTTCCCTTTGCAGAAATAGAGAGTTTCGCAGACGTTTCAGGTGAAAATCTCAGTTGCACATAAATATGAAACGACACACACGGGAGTAGCTACAGTAAAAGTGTCAATAGTGTGGGTGGGAAAATAGTGTGGCTGCGCAACCACACTAATTTTTCTCTTTCAATATCCCACAATAGGTCACACTAATTTCGCCCGGAAAATGCCGGAGTACATGTAACGCTGCGGTATCAACCGCCTGGGATTATTGTTGAATATATGTATCACAACGCAACATCAAGGCAACTTAATCACCATTGATAAGTGAGCCGTGTAACTTAGAATGAGCTTGTTCAGCAAAATCTGACTGTAACATTTATCATCACCTTGTTAAAATCAAAGCTTGCTATGCTTAAGACGATCAAGCAGATGAACTTGCCAGAGACATCATCGACCAACACATATGTATTGTAGGTGACGGCCTAATTCGATAGTCTCAAGTAAAGAATAATTATCGTGAAAATTTAAACTAAATGCCACACAACACAGTGATCGATTGATATAATCATCAAAACACATCATCTTTTGTCTACCGGTAATGTCACATTTATATTGAATATTTGCTAAAGAAATCATTAATCATTCTTTTACACAAAGAAAACCAAATGAGTTCGTTTTCCCAACTATTCCAAATACAAGTGCCTAAACCAGTTGGGTGCTAAGAAATTATTAAGTCGTTATTAAAATAACGTTACAGTAATTTATCACGCTTAGACCTAGCCCTCTCATATTGGAACATAATTCGGTCGCAAACTCATGCTTTTTCTGCACTGACAAATAGTGTGGCCTATGCTAATTTCGCAGTGACATTATTAACGTCGGTACAAAATTACCGAAACCCACACTACTTTTGATTTTCCATGCAAAATATCGAGTGCGAAATTAGTATGGCCACACTTTTTAATGTAGCGAGTCACCAGCTGGTGCATCTCGCTACATAGAAAGGGAGGAGTATCTTGCCTGTCTATTGGAGTCGGTCAAGTACCAAAATGGTGCAGGCACTTATATACGATTTTCAGCTTCTTGAGACATATGAGAATCCGCTGCGAGTAAAAGCAGATCCGTGAGTTCACGCAGATTATGTTCCCAATTTCGGATGACCACTTTGACTCTGATTGTCGTGTACATATCCGCAGTCAGGTCGAAAATGCTCTTGAGAAACGCCAGCAGCTGATCGTATTGCTCTTGGGGACCAAGGTGCAGCCGAAACTTCGAGTACTGTAGTAGACATCTATTCCGGACACTAAGAGTGTCACGTTCGAAAACGGCAAGGCGCTATGGTGCCATATCTGTTAGATTCCCCCTCTCCGTATTACGTGCTGCTGTCTACGTCAGCGATGCTACTGAGCATTTTGTCCGATTTGCTTCGTTAGTGGTTTGGGATGCTGCAGGCTTACAGCTAAGATGTTGTTTATCTATTGAATCATATAGACAAAAGTATCTTTTGCAAGAGAAGTCACTCCACCAGCTGGCGCAGCTTGCTAGTTACGACAGAACTCGAAACGTAAACTAAATCCTTCAAAAAGGAACAGAGGATTCAATTTAAAAACGAATATAAAAAGCATTAATTAAATGACCCCAAACGGAAAAAAATGACATAATTGATAGAAAGAAGAATAACCTCAAATCATTATTAAGAACACAGCTCGGACATGTCGGGGACTTTATTTGATTGGTCCCAAGGGAATACCGTTAACACCACTAATCTGCGCTCAGTAGTCATGCCGTTGGAGTACCCGCGGACAATAGTGGGCGAGAAGCTCGATGTCGTTGTTGTCAACAACCTGCTCGACTCTATGAAGACTTACCGTGTCTACGCAAGAAAATGGACTCGCTGCTCGATGTGTGCGTCCAACAGCGACAATCATACCATGCGCTACCGCATTATGATATGCAGCTCGACCACGTGCAGCAACTGCGATTGGTGCATCAAGATCGAGATGTGCGGAACCAACAGCTTAGCCACGGTCTACCTGCATGGTGCGCACAGCAATGCCGACGCATCACCTCGTCGAAAGAAGATGCGCTTGGTGGACAAGCGTTTCATCTCCAAACGCACGGAACAGCATGTTCGTCCTGCCCGGATCCAGATCGAGTTGCTTCAACGCCACCCCAAGCGAACCGCTGCCGAGCTACCTACACTTTTCCAAATACAGCGATGCAGCTACCACAACAAGAGAACCCGCATGATGGAAGATGTACTCTCGTTTCTACAATGAATTAAATTATCCGTATACATTCCAGTTGTGGGGAGTTGCCGACACGCTCAAGCGAACCGTTTGATGTCGGCTGTAACACGAATACTGAAGGACATCCCAACGTTGGCAATGGCAGCAACAGCGATCCCATGCAAGCCGGCGTCGTGACCACAGCCATGCTTGATTGACTGACGTGCTTCTTCGATCTCACGCTGCATGTGGACGCTACGTTCAAGTTGAACCAGTCAGGCTTTCCTCTTATCGTGCTTGGTGTATCAGACATGATACGGGCTTTCCATCTGATGGTCGCTTTCATCACGTCTCGATTCACGACGATGATGTATGAGAGAGCGCTCAACAGCCTCTTAGACGTCTACAAGCAATACACCGGCCGGCTTCAAGATATTGTTCACATCATGACCGACGCCGATGATGTACTCTACGATGCTATGGGCAATGTAGCTGACAAGCGAGAACTCCCGAGACCGAAACATTTGATGTGCTTCTTCCATGTTATGATGAATGTAAAGAAGCAATGGTGGCTTTGAGCGAGGTGGAGCGGTGTAATCTCAAAGGTCAAGGATTTCATCTCATCGAGCGGTTAACCTTGCCATCAAGCGTGAGTAAACGTTGGGGATGCTTGTACCGATTAACGCGCTGTTTAGTCAGCTCTTGGCAATGCCGTGATCAAAGTCGACGCTCCAGACCGCAGTTGTGACCAAGCCGAGACCGGTGAATGACATGCGCAGACGGCACAAGTATCTATTCAAGGCTGAGCTTCTTTTTGTCTCCATCCCAAAGTGAGATAGCGACTTGTTCCTGCTCACTGGTGATCTTGACGTGGTTTTTGTGAGACAGACAGGTGTCTTCGATCTTCCCCAAACAAATAGATTGAATCATATAAGGGTGCTGCTCGACAAATTAATTGATACCAAATGCCATATTTGTTCTCTGTGTGTTGGTCGGAACAACTTCCACAGCCACTGTTTTCAGCTGGCATTTATCCATGACGGGACAGTGATGACTTCAGTCTCATAGAGGAGGTTGTCGAGCTCATGCACGCTGGTCCACTGTTTGCCCATCAAACTGCGGCGCATGGGATGTTTTTGTCCTACGTGCGGTCGCTCACTCGTTGGGAAATGTGAGTGTGCATTTTTACAACTCTATCGGTCTTATACGTTACTCCAGAAGCAAGCCCCCGTTGCATGAGGTCTACTGGAGTGCGATATCGCTTTCAGTACTACCTCCCATACGTTGGGCGAATATGCAAGACGGCTTTCCTCAAGGCATTTAAAGTTTCGGCCCCTACGATTGTGCGCTATAGACGCGCTATTCACGAAGCCCGCGTTCTGGATGAATAGAAGATGAATAGAAGCCTCTGCTCCTGTGCAATGAAGACAACCGTAGTCTAGCTCTACACGTGTCTTTATTAAAAAAATATAGTGATGCTTTGCTCTATAAAATCCTAAAATGAACGATCCATGCAATCTTAACTTTCCTAGAACTTACCATTTATGAGCGTGCTAGAAGCTGAACCTAGCTTGGCTATACGACTTCCCTGTCTTGATGCTGTCTTAAAACGCCTGTTTACAAACACTTCTGGATTTTCAAATCCCGGGAGTTGTACGCCAACCGCTGTTAGTCCGCCACAAGGTGAGAGCAAAAGACGAACTTGAACGCAATCTTGCACGGGCATTGTCAACTTTTGACGTGAATTTAAAACCGGTGCCCCATTAAGTGATTAGCGGAACGAATTAATCAGTGGTCGTTAAGACGGACCACAAAGTAATACCAGGTGTAACAGGCTAGCTGTTACAGCCTTATACTGTGAATTGCAAGTGAGAAAGCGTGCAATTTAGAATAGGAGCAAATGTAATTTGATCTCAATAGTTTTATTTATATTAAATTTAGACAGGACAATTTATTTAAACTATTTATTGTGCTTTTCGCCCAAAATGTCATAACCATCCCAGAAATCATTCTCGATTCAAATTGGACAAAATTTTATTATCTTCCAGTTAAAACTTACCATAAGGTGGCTTGAACGTTTTGCTTTATGCATCATATTATAGCAATACGGTAGTAACGACACTATTTTATACGCTCATCCGTGCACGTGGCACAATTGCCGCGGCGTGAAGATCATCGATACAAAGCTTCGCCTTTTATGAGGCGATTAGGCTTTGCCTTTACATCTGCGAGGCGTTGTCATCACACCGCTATTTAGTCGTAGCAAAACTATGATAACCGATATTTCTATTATATGACGGATGGGATGATTTGTGGCACGATATGATTCAACGAATCGTCCTTGGACATTTCAATGAAGCCCACAATATATATCTGAATATATACGGTAAGTTTAAGAGTGAATATATCTTGGGTGGTTTAGAGCTAATTTATACTACTAACAGTATTTTGACTGGCTGTTCAAAGGCGGTGAGACAGACACTCACAAAGGCGGTGGCTCAAAACCGCTGGAGAATCCGCGACTTTATCCACTTTATTTTAGCATATGTTAGGGACAGCCTAACCTTCCCTATTTTTCCCCCATAAATGGTACTCTGGGCAAAACAATATGAAGAAGTATCTATTTACAAGTATATTGTTTGTTTGAGAAGTAGTCTATTTAGCCTTAACGCTAATATCTACTTGAGATGTCTATGGTGTTTGCTCCTTTCTATCATGACTCAACCTTTTTCCAATCTACTTCTCAATTTGCCGACTTGGTTCCCCAGACATCACGGGGGGGGCATCAAAGAGGGTTCGTGGGCTCATTGACCAAGTCCTGGGTTAATATCTCAAACACAAATAAAACTTGGCGACAGGTGACTGGTGACGGTGTCTTCGAAGTACTGTATCGCACTGGGACTAGGGACATTGGGTGGGCACGGGCGAACGGATCTCACCCGGAGCTTCTACACACATCAAGCATACGCCTTGACACTGATCTTGTCATCTCTTTATGGGACGGGCATTCTGGGCTCTTCTTGCCTGTCTTTAAGAAAACGTGCGCATACGGAACCTGTATTTTACCCAAAGCGAAGAGATGTCTGGTCATGCTTGTACCTACAAATAAAATCATGTACTGGATCTAAACGGCCGTCACGATCTCAATGGTTGTTCACTTTCGTGGAACTGGGAGCACTCGCGGCGAATAAGTCGTTGACTCGGAAGCGTGTTGGGACTAATAGAAATTGTGTGCGTTACACCAGTCTTTTCTGGCGGGCAGCTGTCACTTGACACTGCCGTTCGCCCTTTTCCTTGAGATCGTCATGGTCTGCTTACTTAACGGCTCGCACGTCATGTTGCTTCCCGTAGTGCCTTGCTTTATTCCTTTCTAGGCCGGCAGCTGTCACTTGACTGCCGCTCGCCCTTTTCCTTGGGATCTTCATGGACTGCTCACCTAAAGGCTCGCACGTCATGTTACTGCCCTATCGAGCGCGACGGAGCGTAGGCCTCCTTGGCTCCACTTCCCGTCCAAGGCCAGGGGCCAGCAAACTGGCTTCCCGGAGGTCTTCTTGCTGAGTCCCAATTGGGAAGCCAATTTGCATGTATATTGTTTGTGCACAGTGTACTATTTATGGGAAAACGAACAGATCCAAACAATCTCAGAGCTGAGGGAAACCGAATGTCGCTGCGGTAGCTCCAGTGGGCTCATAGATCATCTTGGCACGCTGCAAGCATGGAAATGTCAGTGGTAACCGCGACGGACGCTGTTCATGATGCGGTAGGTCTTATACGAAAAAGAGGTTCTTCCGTTTAATGGTTTGGACCCTTTTCTCACGTTTTTACTCAGTTAAGAAGCACCGCATGATCTGGATATCGCACGCGCAATTTTGTTTATTTTTGTTTCCCTTTTTGTCTATCTTTGAATTTCTTCTTTACTAGTTTTGGGAATAAAAGCAGATGCCCACTTTAAAATTCAAAAATTATTTGTGCATGCTGTTTCTGGGTGTAATGTCCAATGCTATATCATGGTGGGATGTTTAGTGACTTCCATTATCCTCCCATATTTTTTGCTTGGTGCTGCTTCGTATCGTCTGTCGCACGGCGCGGTACCCGTCTCTGGGTCCCGGAAATAAAACTCATAGATGGGAATGTGAAATTTAATTTTTCGTTTCTCCAGTGAACGAAGCTAGCGGACTACGCTAGTTACTATAAACACATAAATGGAGTATTTAACTGACCTAATAGTACTCTTACTATTAGATCCCCTCTTGGATTCAGTTTTAAATCTGAATCGGATTTCCTTGTGGATTATAAAAACTTAAAATCCATTTGAGACAGTAAGTCTGATTGAACTAAACTTAGGGATTGGTTATTCAGCCCCCACCTTTTTTGTTAACCAGCCCCACCCCTGAATTTATTAATTATTTTGATTGGCCAACTTCCACCCCAAATAATTTGATTGATTAGCCCCCACCCCAAATAATTTTATTGGTCAGAATGACACACCTTGCATTCATCGGAATCATAAAAAAATCTTATTGCGTCTCGGTTTCTATAAATTTTGGACTTCTAAATCTACTGTTTCTATATCTGCTGATTCTCTTTCTACTGCTGATACTGCTGGTGCTGCTGGAGCTGTCTTGTGCTCTTTTACGGCTTAATTCACTCCCACCGCTATCGTTCTATACAGGTAATGGCAAGTGCTCGAGCTCGCGATATGAACAATCTAAAGCTTTAGGTCGCTTCTTGTACCGGCGTATCGTAAAAGGCGCAGGAATGTAAAATAATGTCTTGAGACTGGGGGCTTGGGGAATCACATACGAGCGCAACAGATTATGCCTCGATGCGGTCGACTGGCTACTTGTTGTCCCTCTAGCAGTGCCATTTTCCGTGTCTGACGTCTCGGAAACCTTTTGAAGATGCTTTGAATTCGTACGCTCGGAACAGAACCAGGGGATAGTTTTCAGTAGCATGACAGCCAGGTTTGTGCAATTGAGATGAAACGGGGAGAGGCAGCCATGACAACAAAGCAATTCGCCCGCCAGAAAAAAACACGCGTCTTCGTCCAAATCATTCGAGAAACAGGTCAAAACTACACAGAACATCAGCATCAACATCCTTTCGAGCTGTTTCTTTTGAGAGAAAAACACTGTACCTGACCCGTGTTGACGAAATATCTGGGTACCCTTGACTTGTCAATAAAACGACGAATGCGATCCGGGTCCATGGTACTGGATGATACAATCCGTTTGTTCCACTTGGATGTGCCAGCTGCAAATGCTGCGAGCTCGTGGATACCGCGTGCTCGGGCTTGAGATAGAACGTTTCTGGATCAGCTTTTTAGTTGGGTTGAAAGCAGGATGGGGATGTGCACAGTGCGTTATCGTTCGTTTTGGACGACCACGTTGGATGGGAGAACGTCCGAGGTTTTGATTCTTGGATGCTCGGCTCGAGTCTTTGATGAATTCTGCAGTCCAGTCCGCGATTGAATATGAAGTGGATATGTGACATTCTGACCAATATAATTATTTGGGGTGGAGGCTGACTAATCGGGGGTGGGGGCTGGTTAACAAAAAGGTGAGGGCTGGTTAACAAAAAGGTGGGGGCTGAATAACCGATCCCTTAAATACTGCAAAACCTGTAATTAGAACCCAATCCTTCGTTTTCACCCCTCCCCTTGAAACAGAATCCCAGGTCCACCTGGGGTCAATATCCCTCAAATAAAACGGTTTGTTGGGAATTATATGTTACGTGTAACGTATTGCATCATATTATGAGCGACATCAGTTTATGAGCGCAAAAAACGAGATTGGCCAATCATCATTCGCCATAAAGAAATCGCAACTGATGATTGGCAGGATTTTTGACGCAGCAGTTTATGACGCTTTTGACGGTGTGTCAATTTGTTACTAGTATAGAGATGATTTAGACTTGAATGGTCGAAAACGGCGCTTAGATAATAATGTTAATGTAGATGAGGTTGAGATGTAGATGCGGTATGTACTCAAAAACGAAATAGAAAAGATATCTGACATACTTCTCGTTAAATGTATTTCGCTTCGCCAACAGGCTACGTAGCGATCTTAATAATATGAAGAAGCGCCTTAACTGGGACCCCAATCAAGGCTAATTGGCAATAATCGATTAACTTAGGCGCCCGTGTAGCGCTCAGTTTTAATTGGGATATTAATTTTTTCCGTTTAGGTTGCTTTACAAATAAAGATAATGCATATGCAGGGCAGCAATTATAAAAGTTAGTATGCTAATTAGCAAGCAAGAAGAAATAGCTCAAGTCAGTACACGTTCAAAAGGGTGATAGCAGTCCTTCTGCTATTATTGTATGGTTCTCTCTTCACAACAACATATATAAAAGTAAAAATGAGTTTTAATACGAAGAAGAAGCAGGAAAAATAGCTCGATGAGGGATCCACAGTACACGGTAGAAGCAAAGTAATTTTATGTATCCTTATGTTTTTGTCTCGTCTGTGCAAAATCCTTATGTTTTTTGTCTGGTCTGCGCAAAATTGATCCAAATAGTGGACCTCCTCGTGAATAGTGGCCCCGCTCATAAACTGAGTTCGAACCGCTCTAGAGAAAAATGACGTGATTGGCTAAGATTTTCGATTATTCCATCTTTTGGTCACGTAAATCGGCTTTTCATTGGTGTTTTAACCGTCCAAATCCATGCATTATCTATGAAATTATCGTGAAAAAGCTAAGACACCAAATTTGCGCTCATAATCTGCTGCAATACGTTACCTCACTTTTGTTTCGTGTACTGTTCCTCAATGGCTATAGTAACCGGACTAAATAGACTGCTATAAGAACAACAATAATACCGGTATTGCGTACGACTGGCAGCGAGCAAAGCGCGCAAATTTTTTGTAATTACGTAGGTCAAGAACTGGCGAACCTTTGAAAGCCCATGAGAGCTCATCCCAACGAGACCTGCAAGCACTGGCCAAAGAGCTGTAGCAGTGTCATGGAAATGCCAAGACCGAAGTCATTGTGAAATGCGCGATGCAGTTCCTGAATGACCATCCCGAGGAAGGCAAGCAGCAGGTACTGAGTGTACTGAGCTTTTGTGAAGGCTCGTCACCAATGACGCCACATAAACCAGCGGAAGTGATTTGAAAAAGGAGATAAAGAACGACAACAAGTCAGAGCACGAGCCGCCCGTGGAGATCAAGAATCGTAATACTGATATGAAGCAGGAATCACATATGCCACTTACTGTTAATTCTCTGTAAACTTCACATTTTGAACGATACATGTAGTTGTGTTTCCCCCTGGCTTTGGCACAGGTAATTTTTTTTTCTAGGCTTTCATTGTTAAGTTCTTAACTTATCATGGTTACCCCCCAGGTGCTTGAGATAGGATACCCACGTACTCCAAGCGGGACTTTCGAGCACCTCATATCCTTCTTGGTCAAGTTCCAGAAATCCAAATACGTCGACCACACCTTTCTTCCACAGTTCAAACTGCAATATTCAGTCTCGTAAATAGTGGTCCCGCCATAAAACCGATTACCGGATTTCAGAGTTTGAACCGCTCTACCCTCACACAAATAAATATGGGGTGTTGTATCTTTCCGCATCATTGAAATAAGCTCTGGTTGGTCAAAGAGATAAAAACAATTTTCAAAAAGTGTCCATATACGTATTAAATAACAAAACAAGGTGTTTTCTAGCTTGTTCCGTATAGAGTATTCTGCTGGGCTAGCAACCGTGCGATACAGATGGCAATCCTAATCTATTTGTGGCTCGATGCCTACGCCTGGTGGAGCTGCCGGGGGGGGGGGGTGATGCCGCAACCTGGCCTTTGTGCATTTTTTTTTATACTGCCACCTGTTTTACAATAAAACGACAAAGCCTTGTGTACCATCCAATCATTACCATAAAGCTTCATGACTCTCGATGTGTCAATGACAACGCTATCGCTTGAGGAAAACGACGCCAACATATACGACAAGTTGGAGGCTGTACGACAGAGTTTACTGGTAAAAATGTGGATCAGTTTTTAGCAGCGATAGGCGACATCCGAGACGAGCTGGGCTTATAGATTGAAAATAAACAGGAGAATGTGAGATGGAGAAAGATCTTGGATGAGATCGAGAACGAAGCGAAACAGCTGATGAATAGCTTTAGTAGTGAAGTGATGGTATTGCTCCAGCGTCTGGGTACCCAGGACCCGGACAGTGAAACTACCGTGGGTTTCGGCGAGAAGGTGTCCAATTCTCTCTAGTCGGCTCACACGGCTGTAGCATTGTTATTGCTCCAGAATACATCTACTACGAAGCACGTCATGACGTCTGCGATCAATAATACGCTGAAAAGTAGGAGCTACAAGACGACTGTGCGCTGTCCCAGGCCTGTCACTAGTCTCCTTGAAGTTGTCAAAGAGATGATTGCTTTAAATGTGGATATCAGCTTTGCCTTCGAATGGTGATTGCGCTCTCCATGTGTCAGTGATGTTTGAGATGCAACAAGTCTAGAAGATTGAGCTGAATGCAGTGAAAAAGAGCGATTAGACGTGTCTATTTGGTTGCTGTAGCGTTCCATAGCCATGCCAGATTACGAAGGTAGGTACACAAAGTTTAATTAATCCAAAAAATGTGATCACGGTAACGATGCCAGAAAGAACACAAACGCACCCTCCAGCGGGACGATGCCGGGTATCAGGAAGAATTTTTCCCGCTACTAAACTAGCAACATCGTGTTTTGCATGTTGCATCTTTCCGCATGTTTGCATCTACAGTCACACCTCCCAATAAGAACTCCTATAACTGGCACATATTCTGTATCTGAACCCACAAGTGTCAACACACTGTATTTTGGTATGGTTGAATATCATCGTTTATCCGACCGTACTTAACGTATTCCATCCAATTTTAAATATAATTGTGCAAATCCTCCGACCACATATCAAATATAGTCTAGTCAAGTATAAATGGATATTTCATGCCTTTGATTGGTCGGAACCAGGGGTCAGATGTCACGCGATATGCCTGAGGTTTACATGCCGTGTGCGAAGCACGCGGATGTAAGCCCAGGACCTAAACTTGCCCATAGTGCAAGCGGAGGCTTTGTATGCAAGCCGTAGCGGGCTTAGGGTATTGTCACCAGCGTTGTGGGGGTTTGGTTTAGGGTCAGGGGATAGTTTAAGGGCGAACCCCTCTCTTTTTGTCTATTTTATGCATCGGTCGGAATCGTCGGATGGTCGGATATTTTATGGTATGGACGAGCGAATTCCCCCTTTACGCGAGTCATTTTATAAGTGGTCACCAAATTACCAAAAAAAAATCTTGGGTCGTGACTTAAGCCATGACACCAGTCCTCTTATTTCGCAAAAAATGACCTTGTAAGCTCCTTTACGAGGTAAACATTGAATTGAAATATTTGCTTTGCTAAATGTATGGGTATCATAGTGGGTCGTCAGTTGCCGGTGTGCGAAGAAGACCATCAACAACGCACAGCGCAGATAATCCTGCAAGCGCGCGCTCTGAATCAAAATGGCGGCTTGACTGCTTTCTTGCGTACTTTGCAATTGCTGTAATTCTGTACTAGTGTGGAAAGAAAAGTGAATTCTCTATTCGGTAAACCCGTCTCGTACTTACTGCTACCATTAGCGCTGTTGGTCAGCCTTATCGCCTCTATGAGTTGCTCTGTTAGACTCATCATATTGCGAATGCATATAAGGCATTTCGTATACAGAAATAAGGGACTTTGACAGGTTGACATATTTTATTGTCCACGGATAGAATGTACCTTTCGGATCTGACCCTCGCCCGACGGCGTCGGTATATCTTCCTCTACCCCTCGTGCAATGAGCTTTGGCAACCTTCTGACACCAAATATTAGAATGAAATGTTTCCGTGTCTCTAGTTCAGAAAAATGCACAATCAAACATATGTGCTCTTAGCGAAAGAACCTTTGGCATATGCTCAATCATTAGTGGTTCTCACGGTTCGAAGGTAGGTACTTTGTAGGCAAAACTGACCAATCAGAGGATACCTTCGGTTTGCCTACAAAACCCTTTTTTTGCACACGTTTGCCTTCAGCGAGAATGGCTGAAGGCAAAAACGAGCAGTTGTAGGTATTTTTTGATTGGCTGATTTTTTGCTTGGAGCCACCCAATCGGACTTGTTAAAGATAGAAAGATAACTGCGATGATCCACACAAAATACGAGCTTCTTTTCCATCATTTGGCTTATAAATCGAGTCTGTGCGCACTTTGCTGAATGCAAAAGGTTCTCACGGTTGGAAAGTCGTAGATACGCACTTGATAGGCTAGTTTTGCCTACCTACAAAGTACCTACTTTCGAACCGTGAGAACCACTATTGTATATGACAGTCACAAAAGTCGTACCGTATCTCACCCCCCCCCATATATGACGTTTCCGTATCTGGACCACTCGTTGGTTCGTGAGTGCGCTACTTAACTGTATCCGTATTTTGCGGATGAGAAAAATGACGTGATTGGCTAAGGTTTTCGATTATTCCATCCTCTGGTCACGTAAATCGGCTTTACATTTGTGTTTAACCGTCCAAATCCATGCATCCTCTATGAAACTGTGAAAAAGCTAAGACACCGGGATATGTTATTCGCACCCCACTACAGGATATTCGGACCCCCCTGTACCGTAAGACAGGTACAATGTACCGTCCGGACCAGGTGTGTATTGTAAGAAGTCGTAAAAAGTGTAACACAAATGATTGGAAACGTAAAAAGTGTAATTACAATCACCGAACCGCGATTCGATTAATAGTAACAACAGCGCACTACCGGTAGTAATGAGCTCGAACAAGACGAATTTGCTAATTGCAGAGATGACAGCGCCCGTTGTAAGCCGCTCATACGCTCCGACTCAATGACCTTATCGAACAGTAAGAGATACGTGACGGTGTCGACGTCAGCGCGATCGGTGACGGTTTGCAGATCGTAGTGCAATTGCTTGAATGCGCGTATCATGGGCGATTGCGCAGACGCAGGAATCTCCTTTGTAAACCAATCGGCACTGGGGCGTTCACGCGCATCACATTGTGGATCTCGGCTTCATCTTGAGGGAGTACATGCAAAACGAGTATGGCTTGATGTAGTATTTGTGCTTTGTTGTTTGCTGCCATTATTGTGGTGGTCGGGGTTTGTGGGGCTGACAACTCTATCAAAAGTACAAAACTGCCTGTCTTCTTCTTCCGCGGTGTCACGGGAAACAAAGGCAATGCAGCGCTAATTGGAGCCAATCTGACAGCTGAAGGCCGCATTTGGCTTATACAGTCACAACACTAAGAAAAATACGCATCATTCCCAATCACAATATAATAAAAAGAAGAAAACAGAATAGGAGATACACATACCTTTGTTATTGGCTGTACGGAGGGGGGAGGGGGATGGCGCGGTTCTTATTTAGGTTAAATGTCATCGCACCGTGAGACTTATCCTAGGTACGAGCTTGGCAGAATGTCGTATTGAGGTACATTGTACCTGTCTTACGGTACAGGGGTGTGTGTGCGAATAACATCTCCCCTAATTGCGCTCATAATCAATCTGCTGCAATACGTTAGATGTATCTCACCTTGTCTGTGGTCAGTGTTGCACCGTCATCGTTTCAACGATTAAACGTCTTATCGTTTAAACGCTCGTAAAAACGTTGTAAGCTTATGTAAAAAGTGTACAAACAATTTTCCGTTACTGTAAAATCCGCCAACGCGGCAACAAAAGGGTATTTCCCAAAAGTAGTAGTAAGGCTGCAGCCAAGTCCCAAAACTAGTACCATTCCCAAAAATAGTACTAGAACAAAAAAACGGGAAAATGAATACCGTAAAATGCATGTCAAAGGCGACACCTATGTTTCCACGGTACTACCAAACCCTGTCAAAACTGCTTACTCGTAAAAAGTACCCAAAATTATGTGCAAAATACCAAACTTATGTGTAAAACACTAACCTTTTGTATGCGTGACATGGGGTTCGAAGTGTGTACCAAGTTTATCGACACGTAGAAGCACTGTCTGACCATAGGCTAGCTTAGGTTACCTTCGCGTGTCTCGATATGAGAGGACGCGCAATGGTCTGGATCAGGATGACTCGAACCTAATTTCGGATCACTAGGATTATTCCTAAAATAAGTTAGGGTAATATAGCTTTTACGATTTGCATGAAAGCTGATGTGTAAAGTTTTAGCTCTTAATAGTAGGCCCCGCCTATGAGTGGCAGTCGCCTATGACATGCATTTTAGGGTACTTTATTTCAGAGATAGAAATGCTGCATCCTTTTTTGTAACTGGGGGTCAACGTATCAATTCGAGGGGGTCAGAATAATGTTTCCCACATTTAAAACTGAATGCGTTAGGTCCTTAGTTCGCTACCATGTGCTACATCTAAGCCTATCCTTT
>MIQA02022887.1:0-11855 GCA_001887855.2 Sclerospora graminicola | reverse complement strand
TGATCGGACGAAGTTTCCCGATCAGTGCCAAGATACTGAAGTTAAGTATCGACCCTGACTCGTTCTCCAGTGAAGATTTCCACCCGAGGACACCCCCGTCTCGAGAAGGTCATCCCCTCCGACCTGATCAAGATCATCGTTTTCGTCACCGAGTCCACCTGAGTGAGTGTAACCACCCCGATCAACGGGTACACAAGGTGAGATGAAGTTGAATATGGATCCTATCGCACATGACGACCGGTCAGATGACCGGGAAGATCAGATCAGTCACCATAATGGTGATTCATCTGATTCTGATGGCGATCAGGATCAACGGAGTACCCCCTCCGATAGTTGGTCGTCCGGGCCAGTGGGTATCCGGATTCCACCCAAGACTTCCGTCATGGATTTGGAAATCGGCTCCACCACAATGGTGCGCGTGCCCGGATCACTTGGTGACTCAGGATATCACCGTGATTCCTTTGATGATGAAAAGATGTGAAAATCAAAGTGGAGGAAACTTTTTCGGGTGTATTGGAGGAAGGCGTATCGCCTCCGATGCTGTCCATACCTAAAGGAAGCGATGGTCGACCTGGTCTGGTGGAGTGCCAGGTCGAAATTAAAGATGAAACAACTCCCCACATGGCCCCGATTGGGGCCGATCTGGGTTATAGTAAAGTTAACTATAACCCGGGAAAGGATCAAGGTGCTAACCTCAATCCTATGCATAAGAAGAAAATGGAAAAAGAAAGAAAAAACATGGGGGCGGATCAGTGTGATCCACCTAAAAAATATGTGAAACCTAAACCGAAGATCTTCGAGGAAGACGAAGAGAAGACCGAACCAGCTGAGAAGACCACTGTTCAAGATGTAGAACGACTGTTCTATCTTCGAGAGTTTCACAAGTTCCTAGCTACCAACCGAGTGATGAAGATCATAAAGCCCAAGATCATCGGGGAGCTTGAAGGTCGAGCGACCAAGCCGGTTATCACAGGCAGTCAACTTGACCTGATCAGGAACTTCTTGGCGCAGATCGACGAAGTTGGTTTCACTACTGGTGCGTTCGACGCGAATATGCTGTTCGATCTAGACCAAGGGACGATCAGAGAAGCTATGACAACTCTGTATGATCACCTTGCCTCGCTACTCGGGGCGAACCCCGTGGTCCAGTCGCCGATCGCGGATCCTTCACACCGATCGCAGTTGGTTGAATATCCTATGGATATTGAGTCAATATATCAATCGTCATCACAATCTGGAGCGGACTCCACCGACTCCTCGGTTGGAATAACACGTATGACGTTGGGCCCGAAAGGGATCAAGCAGATTGACCTCAAGATCGAGTCGCATAGCAGGAAAAGGAAGCCCGAACCTGGTCGAGTCGGATCGGACGATAGTTTTGAAGATGCTCAAGAAGTTCCACAGAACAATCCGACTCCCAGCAGTGACCATACCAGCATGCCGGAGGTCCCAGAGCAAATGAGAACCATGTTCGCGACTATGATGAACCGATTTGCGAGTGAACAATATGGATTACCTCAGTACACACCTGGGCAAGGACAACCATGGCGATCAACACCAAACATGAATCAATCCGCTGAGAAACCGGTCAAGAAACCCGTGGACGTGGATATGGAATCAGTTCGATCGGCCGGAATTGTTCGATCGATATGCCAGGTCGGTCACCAGGATCGATTTCATAGATCGCCTCCACGTAGTGATGTGGACATGGAATCAGAAGGAGAGATCAGTCTGCATTTTGATCCGGATGATTTGGATATTGAGATGCCTCGTAGGGCGAATATGGCCTCCGCGCAGGCATTTGACAGTGATTCCGGAACTATCACTCGAGTGCGAATGTCGGCGATCTCGGAATTAAAAGATTTTACCGGCAAGGATATGGATGATGATCAGGCTAGAGCTTGGTTGATTCGGACTAAATCAGCCTTTTTTAGAGATAAGACGCCGGAAGGTGAAGGATGTCTGATTTTCGCTGATCTAATGAAAGGTCCGGCCAAGAACTGGCTTAAGCAGCTGAGCCGAGAAGTGCGTTTGAAGTGGCCTCGATTGTGTGAAGAATTTGAAGAGCAGTATTGCAACTCGGGGGTGTCTGTCGCGAGACAGTATTACCACATGAAGAAAAGATCCGACGAGACGTCGATCGAATACTTACATCGGCTGAATGTTGCTGGTCTACGTGCGAAAATGCCGATCAAGGACCCACGACACCCGGATATAGCTCGCGAGCATGTCGAACACTTTATTGGCACTCTGGATAATCGTGATCTGGCTGATCAGCTAACCCTGCTCCGTATAAAGGATTCGGAGCAATTGGAACTAACTCTGAGAACGCTGCAGCGAGCCAAAAGTCGACAACCCAAGGTCGAGGTAGGATCGAACCGGTACCGGTCGAAACCACATCCGGACCAGGGCAAGATACCAGCGGCACGACCAGCCAGAGCGATTCGGATGATCACGAAGGAATCAGACAGTTCCAGTTCGGAAGAAGAAAGTGGTCAATCAAGTTTAAGCTCGGACGAGGAACAGTATCGTCATATCTTTACGACGGACCCAGTATACCGCCCGAGATCATCGACTAACGGCATGGATGGACGAAAATCTGGTGGGGCTCAACCTGATCAGGACAGATCTCGCAAGAAATGCGTGCATTGTGGGTCGGCCAAACATGGAGATCGTGATTGCTGGAAAAGAATTACGTGTGGAAAATGTGATCGTAAAGGTCACCCTTCGGATCATTGTTTTTTCGTATGTAAAACCTGTGGGAAGATTCACGACGCCGGTGCCTGCCCTATTGAAGAATTTTTCAATCTGATGCGCAAGTGGTATGTGCCGACTAAACATGCTGGCATGCTCCCACCAGATGTCGAGAAGATGTTAAACTAGATCGCTCGCCAGGTTGGAATCTGGTTCGAGCCGAGCGATCTACGTTCTGCATCTATGCATATGTCGGTAGCGGAAATAAGTTTGAGGAAAAGGAGATAACCGACAATACATGTTCTAATTCAAATTGCATCGATCGATGTCCGATTCACAGTCTCAGAGTGGATGAATATTCCCGTTCGGACGTGATCATGGAGTTGGATCTACTGCCTGGCGAGTCCCGAGGATACTGGAAGTATCACTCTCCCGACAAGTGGTTTAAACAAGCAAAAGCTAATGGGAAGATTAACAACGAAAAGGCCACTATTCTATTTGACTCTGGAGCAGAAGTCTCGATCATCGACTCCGCCTTTGCTCGTAAGGTGGGATGTCGTATAGACAGTACCCAGAGGCAAGAATGTGTTGGGATCGGCGAAAGTTCGTACATGACGGAAGGGCGATCACGTGTTAAAATCACTTTGGCAGGTTCCCTGGTCTACTATTTCAACGCTTGGGTTGGTCGGTTAGCCGGTCAAGACGCGATACTGGGAATGGATTTTATGGTACTAGCCGGTATACGACTTGATCTGTCTCATGGAACCCTGACTCTGCCGGATGAGGTGCAGATTCAGTTATCCGGCCGACGCCCTTTATATGGTACTCATGTGCGGATGCTTAAAATGGGTCAGTACGAAAACATCGGGGTGGCCCGATCAGTCGATGTGATGATTCGGCCGAGCGATCGGCAACAGAAATTGTGGCTGACACCTGGTGAACGATGGGTACCAACGTTCGTCAAGGGTATCGGCAGATCAAGTTATATCATGATTACGAACATATCTGATCAGCCGCTAATCGTTCACGAAGACATGATCATAGGGATGTGGCTACCCGAAGGGAAAGTACCTCGACAGATTGGGTATGTCTCAGTGGGATCACGAAGATATATTGAATGGCAGAATCTGGCTTATCAAGCCACCACAGACCTGATTAGTGAAAGCAGATGAAAATACCCCACCTATGGTCGAGAAGCCGGAATATTCTACACTGACCAAGCTGCTGATCAGGAGACCGTCGGTCGAAGCGGCAGGGGAAAGCCGGGTTAAAAAGGTCCACAAGTTTTGAATATTATCAGACCCGGCTCACCGAAAACAGTAGGCCCAGTGAGCGAGAAGGATGGTGAGGAGTTCAGAAACGATCTTGAGGAGAAAAAGGAAGATGAATCTGCCGAAGTCGTTACGGAGGAAGGTGAAACCGAAGTAGATCACCAGTTGGATGAATCAAAAGAGGCGACTCAAGGTGATGCTGATCCGGAGAAGGTAGATCCGGTAGATGAACAAGTGTGTATACACGAAGGTGGTGATCAGTACATTGAAGGTATCGAGAAGCAGATGACCGTTTTGCCGGAAGTATCGCCCAATATGCTAGAAGTCACCATGGAGGATCTACAGGTCGGTGATCCCGAGGTGAACACCCCCGATCAGATCGATCAGCTAAAGAAGATCATCTGGAAAAGGCGCCATTTACTGATGGGGAAGGGTAACGCCCTACCCCCAGCCGCTTACGGAGCTGTCTGTGATATAGACGTGGGAAATGCGAGACCGATCGCTCAACGTTGTCGCAAAGTTGCACCTCAATACCGGGAAAAGTTATCCGATTTGATCAAGGGCTTGTTGAGTACAAAAATCATCCGACCTTCAACATCGCAGTGGGCATCACCGATTGTGATTGTGATAAAAAAGAACGGGGTCGATATTCGATTATGTATCGACTATAGAATGGTGAATCGCCTCACGAAGTTGATGGTCTATCCGATGCCCCTGATCAATGATTTACTGGAAGATCTGGATAAAGTTTTATGGTTTTGTTCGCTTTATGTGGCTAGTGGTTTCTGGGTGGTTTCAATGACTGATCGTGCTCGAGAGATTTCGGCTTTCGTTACACCTTTCGGACTTTTCGAATGGAATCGGATGCCGTTTGGATGAAAGAACGCCCCACAGATCTATCAGAGATTGATTGATAATGCTCTCTATAGATATTTCCTGATCAGTGCCGATCGAGAAGCCACCGATCTACATGATGGGCTTACGGAGGGCGAGCCCGACCAAGATCAGAGACGATCAGTTTTGGGAAGGCGATCATATATAGACGACATCTCGGTTACGGCAACATCATGGGATATGCTATGTGATAAGGTCGAACGACTCCATGACACTTGCGAAAGCTGGAATTTATCGATCGGCGTAGTCAAGAGCTTCTGGGGTCAACCCAAGGTTGCCTACCTTGGCCATAATGTATCGATTCAGGGCTTGGAAGCAAACCCGAAAGACTTGGGTGCTCTCAGTAACCTCCCTTTTCCCCGATCACTGAAGGCTATGCAGTCTTTTCTCGGATCCCTGAATTATTATAGCCGGTTTATCGAAGACTTCTCGATATATGCTGCTATATTATACGAATTGAAGGATATGGATTATCATGGACTACGAGAACATGGTCAAGTGGGAAAGTCACTGAATAAGACTAGTCGCGAAACCGAAATCAACGAATCGGATCTCAAGACTAGATCGCTGATCGTTCGAACTGTGCCAGGGTCAGAAGGTCATATGGAACGAGCTATGGTAGCCTTCAGTATGCTGAAGGCGAAGATGATTTCGACCCCGATACTGAAGCATTTCGATCCAGAGAAGATTCCCGTGGTGATTCTATACGCCAGTAAATGGGTAATATCGGCCGCACTGATCCAAGATCACGACGGAATATATTGCCCAGTTATGTTTACAAGCCGAACATTAAAACCGAACGAAGTCAACTACGGTATTGTGGATAAAGAAGTGCTGGCATTATTACGCATATTGGATGTCTGTTACTCTATGCTGGTGACTAGATCGATCAATGTATTGTCTAGGCGATCTAGTCTGGCTTGGTTATTGTCCGCGAACGGGTTAGACGGAAGACTGGGGCGATGGGCAGCGCTGTTATCTCAGTGGACCTTGAAGATCATCAAATGCACCAAGGGTGAAGAAGAAATTCTCGTTACGCTAGCAGCCAGTATCACACCCCGATCAGAAGTCGATGAATCTCTGATCGAGGTCGCTCCTCGGAAGCAACCGCGAGAATCAATCACTATACCCCCACCGATCGTCGGCTCGGAGGAGAATCTGATCGTGGTAAGTTAAGTTACGATGGATCAGCGAGCGTGAAGAAAGGCGTAGGGGCGTATAGCGCGTTGTTGCGGAAATTGCCAGAATGGACTGTCATATCTGCTGGTTCAGACTATACCCCGGACATCACAGTCAATGAAGCCGAATATCGTGGTCTGCTGCTAGGTTTGGATCTCCTGCAAGAGCAAAAGATCGGAAGAGTAATCATATGCGGAGATTCAAATTTGGTAATTCGACAGATCACTGGAGAAATCGATTGCAAGGCACCGCGTTTGAAGTTGTTGAATGATCGTGTTATGAAAGCTCTACGTGGATGGCCAAGTCTTGACCTCTTACATGTGAAACGGGATTGGAATCGGAGTGCAGATCATCTAGCCACTATGGCCATGCGTGATCAGGCCGGATCGATAGTTACTGATAAAGCATTGCTGGAGGAATTGGTGGAGACCAATAGGCCGCCCGAGCTGATTCATGCGGAAGATAAAAAGGAAGCAGCCCAGGTCTCGATCATGACGAGATCACGAGCCAGATCAACACCTAACAGGTCGCTCTCTCGAGAAAGCCTAACAGAAGAAATAGTACAGGAAATGCGGATCGAAAGAATTTTCAAGGCACAAGACGAAGAAAAATGGATCGTTGATTTGAAGGCTTTTCTGAATGGAGATTTGTAGAAATTGAGCCAGAGTGAAGCAAAAGACTTTGTTAAGATCGCGTCCAACTATGAGATTGACGAAAACGATTTGTTGTTTTACTATGTTCAAGCTGATCAGGCCGACGCAGATCTGGCCCGTCAGCAAGACTCATAGACCTTCCAAGTAGATATCTTGCATCATTATCACGTCAGTTTAGAGGGTGGTCACCAGGGAGTGGGTCGGACGTACCACAGGATTCGCAAGCATTTCCATTGGAGAGGCTTATATCGAAGTGTCCAGAAGTTTGTCGGAACATGTACAGATTGCGAAACCGGGAAGGGTATGCCGAACATCTGGGGTAGATCACCTGGAAATATCCAGGTGACCTACCCTTTCCAAGTGATAGCGATGGATCACATACCGTCCTTGTTGAAATCGTTCAAGGGCAATACAGAGTTGCTGATTTGGACTGATCTGTTCACGGGATTAGGGATCGCGAAAGCGGGATCTACCCGAACAGCCCAACAAGTCGCCTGCAGCTATGAGGAATGTGTTTTTAGGCGGTTTGGGGCAAGTGAGGTGATCAAGCACGATCGGGAACCAGGTGTTATGACTGAAGTTTTTTTTTTCGATCATTCAATCTGATGCTTGGTCAGAAACAAAGCGCGACCATGGCCTACCGTTCGCAAGCGAACGGCAAAGCCGAGCGCATGGTGCAGACGCTAACCAGATCTATTAAGATGTATGTCGCGGATTCCGCTCAACAAGATTGGGATGAGTATGCAGAGAGACTGGTGTTTGCGTTGAATTCTTCTTTCGATCGGATCAGGGGAGATACTCCGTTCTACTTGGCGTATGGTTGGGACCCCCGATCTACCATCGAGTCGGTGATTCCCGTCGGATGCACCCGAGGTCGAGATCGCGAAGCTCGTCGATGGCGTATGGGACTCCAGCGCCATTACCAGCATGCGCGGGAACAAGTGAATGAACGACTGCGGAGGGCGATCCAAGAGAGAGCTGATCGGAATAATGATCAAGCCGATTCGCATAATATCGAACCGGGATCAAGGGTCTGGCTTTACTTGGATCGCGTGAAAGAAGGATACGCCAGGAAGTTAGCGCATTTGTGGCATGGACCATTCCGTATATCCGAATTGGTCGGAGATCATGCCGCCCGGTTGATCACTGCTGGTACCGATTATGGAATTTTCCCGATCGTCCACTTGTCGAAGCTGAAGCTGGTCCGGGAATACCCCGATCGACCAAAAACCAGGTTGTCATCCGATGATCAGCCAAGGTTTGACTTCGACGAAGCTCTCTTGCCCGAAGACAGTTGGGAAAGAACGTTGGATCAAAATGAATTTGAAGTGGAAAAGATTTTGGATACCCGATCAGGCAAAAGGACCCGATTCGGTCGAACCCATCGTAATTACTTGGTTCAGTGGAAAGGTTACGACGATCCAGCGTGGGTAGATGAACAGGATCTGAACTGTGGAGCTTTACAAAGGGAGTTTGACGTGATCGGGTGAGCAAAACCGATTTGGAGTAATGCAAATTTACGAAGAAGGCAACCAGGAGTCTTAATAGGCTAAGCTGACATATGGTGATGGATCAGCCAATGGTAATGGTCAAACAAGTGGATATCAAGTTGATTGAGCTGGCTCAGAGTCAATGGATATATATAACTACATTCGCATGCATATGAACGATCGACATACAAGATGGAGATAGTGCTGGAACCTGGATATGAAGTGTGGATATGGTACATGAAAGTTATCAGAAAGCTGTCGTGGTATATTAATCATTAAGAAGAGAATGAAACCAAAACTGGTTATCACGACAATTACGGGCCATACTTCGTGCGCAGACGGGAGATCTTGAACGCCGGATGATCCATGGGGCTTGATCGGTATTGGTTCCGCCAGGGCTGTTGACGATCAACAAAGCCCAATGCATCGCGCAGCGTGTCGATCGGAGTCGGGTGCCCATAATCAGGATACCACTCCCCGCTGTCGGCCTTGATGCCTCGCATTTCCGCCCGGCGAACAGGCAGATACAGCACGGCAGGAAACAAGAAAACGTCCAAGTCGCATTCGACGCGCTGGATCTCATCGACCACATAGTCGCAGATCACAGCCCAAGCAGCTCCGGCTTTGCTGCGTCGGCGCTTGCGAGCATGATAATAATGCTCCAGCCACGCATCCTTACGCAACGCTGCTGCGATCGGGAAATGGTGGGTCGCCTCCCATAGCGCCTGAACATGTTCCTGATAGTACAAGGCCAGGCGTCCCTGCAGATCAACAAACCAGGGGCGATCAGGAAATTCCAACCCGGGTATAGGCGTCATGAGGATATCCCAAGGCTCTGAACCGATCAAAAGCTCGATGGCTCCCTTTATCAGCAGACTCGTTTGCCACCCTGGTGGACGGGACCACAAGCGAGAGACGAGTTTGCGTCTTACCGAAAGAACCTGAGGCGTTAGATCCCATACCTGATCGGCACTCCAGGGTCGTCGGGTTGCCATATGAGCATGCGACGGTTTGCCCTGCATAACGACGTATAGATCCATGAACCTTTCATTTGGATCATAACTCTAGTCGTCCTGCTCGATCACCGACTTGCTCGCTGGAATGAAGACGCCAGTGAAGTTGGGCGGTCGGGTGGTCATCGTCGTACTGGCGGGTGGAGGAGTGCTAGAAGCAGCCGAAGCCGGTCACTTGTCTTCCAGATCATCTTCGTCCTCGCCATCGGAGTCAAGCAAAGCGACGGCCCGGGTCAGCGAAGTTGAGCCCGACGGGGCCACCACTGGAATTCGACGATGCGAATTCCTACGAGCAGTTAGCGTCCTTTCATCCAGATCTGTCGACTCGTCGTCCGAGTCAGCAATAAGACAAGAGCGCTTGGCAGGTACCATCTTCTTCTTTGATGAGCTTGCCCGTTTACGCTTCGCAGAACTCAAGATCGATGAGACCGATCTCGAGGCTAGTGGCGAACGGGATGGAGTGGACGCAGAAGCCGCTGCAGTGCTGATCACTGGCTGATCAGCATCATGGATCGGCGAAGAAGTGACGGAGAAGGTGGACGATGGCGGGGCCGATCCAAGAGGCTTATGCGACGGTATCCCAGACGGAGCAAGAGAGCTGATCAGCTTAGGGAATCTCTGCAAAGCCGTCCGAAGCAACCCCGAATCAGCGTTCGGGTCGGTCCACCTGTCCATGGTCTGGACCGCAATCTTCCTCAAGTTGCCATTACCTTGGGTCCTAGCGCTCATCGAGCTCTAGGGTTTCAAGCTTAACCCGAGCAAGATTAAGCTCGCGCCGGCGATCTTCTGCTTCCTTCCGACTCTCGCGCAGCCTTTTCTGTACGTTGGCACGGCCAATGCGCGAATCCGAAAGCTGCTTCACCAGGAACTGGACTTGTTCATCCGTGTAACCCATCTCGACTTCCAGACACTCCACGTCCTCGGCAGTACGAATTTTGTCATGAAGCAGCTGATTGTGGTCGCGACGGTGGTCATCATGCTGTTGCACATGACCCACCATCTCGACCATCGAACTCTTCATCGCCTCGATGCGCTCGTCTGGAAGCAAGGATAGAAAAAGTTATGCATTGATCGCAGAAGAAACAGATGGGTTGGACATACCTTGATTGCGAACAGTAACAGACAGCGAGCGAATCATTGACTTCAGAGAAGCGACAGTATCCGAAGGCTTGGAGATGCGCAGAGCAGCGAGATCAGCAGACAACTGATCACGCTTCACTGTCAAACTTTGGACGCGGCTTGTCATGTCCTGCAGATCTTGATCAAGTCTGTCACGATCTAGTCGTAGAGCCGACAGCTGGCTAGCCAGATCGGCAGAATCACGCTCCAGAGTATCGATGACGACCCGACGGTCAAACAACTCGGCATTAAGCGCCCGGTTAGTATCGTACAGGGAAACTAACTCGGGAATTGCGCTTCGGAGCCCCAACCGCAATCGGCTAGTCTCCATGGACCCCAGCGTGAGCGGGCCGGGCCCCTCCACCAGAGGAGCCAGCTGCTCCAAGTAGTTGACGGGGCGACTCGGAGAAGGCCAAGCAGGAAAACTCAAAGGCGGACGATAGGAAGTCAGTGTCGTCGTGGGAGAGATGAAGCTGGTCGTGATCGTGGCCACGGTCGTGATCACGGAAGTCGCAGGACCATTTGAACTTGGACCGGGAGATGAGTCGTTGGTCGGAGAGGCAGCCGAGGATGCGGGAAAAGAAAGAGGAGGTCGTCTTGAGTCAGACATGGGTAGTCGCCAAAGGGAAAATTCAAAAATGGATGAGTCGAACTGCAGTCGTTGCGCGGCTGCAGTTGGGCTCAGGGGCGGCTGTGGTAAAGCGATCTAAAAAATGTTGAGAATAAGGTGGACCACACATGACCGTTGATTGGTGACGATGGAACACCCATCAAGATGAGACAGTTGATGGGTGGGACAGGCTGATCGCATATACGACGAAAAGATGGTGGACAACGGGTATCCGTGATGTGAAGGGATAAGCCAAGTACCGTTACTACGCCTGGTCCCAGATACTAATGGAACGGCGAAGATCCCGATCGCGATCGGGATAACGTTTATTAAGAGGAGTTCACGTGGACGTATGACGATATCGGCAGAGACAAGTTGGATCGAGCCTATTCTGCCCCAAAATACGAAGATCAGATATAGAATGGAACGGGTTGTGTGGAATGGCGAGCCGTGCGAAAAATACCAAGTCAAGGCAAGTGATGATGGCCGATGGATCTGTCCAGTAATGATGTAAGAAGTCCCGATCAGGCCCGATCTGCCGAATCAGTGCGATCTTGGTATCCCGACAGGGGATGAAGGTCGAGAATATGGTCGAGTGAGCAAGCAAAATCGTTGTGATGGTAACCTAGAGGGTTTTCCAAGTGATCTGGGGCTGATCGCCCTGATCACTACCCGATCACTCGGCCGATCACTGCGCTGATCATGATCGGGGCTGATCGGCCCCAAACCGGCGTCCAGATGTAAAGGTAGATGGAGTTTTCAGTTATGCCGGGTTGGATATGAAGCAAACAGTGTCCGAGGGGCAGATTTCAAGTATTTTCCAAGCTGTTTATCGAGAGATCGGGATGGTCGAAGATCGCCATAGAGTTCGACCGCGATCAGAGCAGAAGTGGTACGGATCAGTTTGAAGGTGCGGCAAAGATGGGTAAGGT
>MIQA02022883.1:0-11914 GCA_001887855.2 Sclerospora graminicola | reverse complement strand
GTGGATTACTGTGGAAGATCGTGGATTGATCGCATTTTCTTGGTTTCGTTATATCTCTCTCTCATTGACTTCTACGCCGATCACGACCAGCCTCATCCGTCCGACAACTGCTCTCGCTTCCTATCGACCGTCTTGGAGTCTTCCTGCTCGATCTCCATCAGATCGCCCTCTTCGTTCCTTGGAGCAGCTCGCTCGCCTGATAGATGGATCGGGTCCATTCACGTTGGGGCCCGTGGAGGCTTGTCGGCTGCGGTCGGAACTCCGAAGTGCAATTCCCGAGTTGGTTTCTCTGTATGATACCAACCGGGCACTTACCGCTGAGTTATCCGACCGTCGGATCGTTGCTGATTCCTTGGCACATGATTCCGCTGATCTGGCTGCCCAGCTATCGACTCTCCGGCTAGATCACGACCGGCTTGGCCAAGACGCTTGGCCAAGACTGCGAGACATGACTGATCGCGTTCAGGGTTTGACGATGGAGCGTGATCAGTTGTCGGCTGACCTCGCTGCTCTGCGACTTTCCAAGCCTTCGGACACCGTCGCCTCTTTACAGTCGCTGATCGACTCGCTGACTATCACCATCCGCGATCAGGGTACGTTTATCTCATTCACTTCTTCTGTAATCCGTATTTGACTCTCCATGTTTATTTCCAGATGAACGTATTGAGGCGATGAAGGATTCGATGGTCGAGATGGTAGATCATCTACAACGCATCGATGATCACCGTCTCGACCGTGATCAGCTGCTTCGCGACAAGATCTGCACTGCCGAGGATGTAGAGCGCCGGGAGGTCGAGGCTCGCTATTCGGATGAGCAGGTCCAGAACAACTTTCTGATTCTCGCATCGGCCGCACCGACATACAGAAGAGGTTGTGCGAGAGTCGGAAAGTGGCTGAAGATTGCCGGCGCGAGCTTAATCTTGCTCGGGTTAAACTTGAAACCCTAGAGCTCGATGATCGCGCCTGGCTTCAGCATAACGCTGACCTGAAAAACCTCGCGGTGCAGACTATGGATAGGTGGACCAAACCGGACACCGGTTCGGGGTCAGTTCGGACGGCCTTACAACGGCTTCCTGGGCTGATCAGCTCGTTTACTTCATCCGGAACACCGCCACAGTCTCCGGAGTCTGCCCCGCCTTCGCCCGCGTCCTCCGTCGCTTCTTTGCCTGTCCGTAGTGCTGATCAGCCCGTGATCAGCACTTCAAAGGCTTCTGCGCCTATTCAATCTCGTTCACCGGCGACTCCGCGATCAGCGCCTTCGGTCTCGAGTTCTGGGAAGCGTAAGCAGACCAGCTCGTCGAAGAAAAAGATGATTCCCGCCAAGCGATCACGTCTTGTGATCGACTCGGACGACGAATCGACTGATTTGGACGAGAGGACGTTGTCTGTTCTGTCCCGATCACGCAGCACTGATCGCCGTACGCAAGTACCAAGTTATTCCGGCGTGAATTCGCTGGCCCAGGCCGTTACTTTGCTGGAGTCAGATGACGACGATGACGATGATCTCGAGGAGGAACCACCGGCTCAAACTGATCCTGACATTCCTCCGACGACCACTGGGTCAGCGATCGCCCCGCCACTCAATTTTACGGGCGTCTTCATCCCCGCGGATCGATCGTCGATCGGAGAAAACGACTACAGCTACAATCCGAACCAACCGTTCATGGATCTGTATGTTGTCATGCAGGGCAAGCCGACTTCCGCTCACATGGCTACACGAAAACCTTGGAGTGGTGATCAGGTCTGGGATCTGACGCCTCGGGTTCTCGAAGTGCGGCAGAAAAGCGTCCCTCGCTTGTGGTCCCGCCCGCCAGGCTGGATCTTCCCGATCAGATCGCCGGCACCCAAGGACAAGCAGTGGCAACCAAGGTTGCTGACCAGAGGTGCTATCGAACTTATGATCGATTCAGCACCCTGGGATGTCCTCTTGACAACCATGCCCGGGCTGACGTTTCCTGATCGTCCTTGGTTTGTCGAGCTACAGGGACGCCTGGCTTTATATTACCAGGAGCACGTGCAAGCGATATGGGAGGCGACTCACCATTTCCCGATCACGACGGCGATGCGCAAGGACGCGTGGATCGAGCATTACCATCATGCTCGTAAGCGTCGACGCACCAAAGCCGGGGCTGCTTGGGCCACGATCTGCGATTATATCGTCGACGGAATCCTGCACGGCGAGTGTGATCTGGACGTTTTCCTGTTCCCTGGCGTCCTGCATTTACCTGTTCGTCGAGCGGGATCGCGAGGACTCAAGGCTGACGGCGGGGATTGGTATCCCGGTTATGGGCACATAACTCCGGTCGCCACACTGCGTGATTGCCTGCTCTGGACCGATCAGCAGGAACCTTGGCGAAACCAGTTTCGATCAAGTCCCATGGATCATCCAGGGTACGCGGTTTCTCGCCTGCGCACTAAGTATGGCCAGTGATCGTCGTGATAACCAACTTCTATTTCGTTTTCCATAATCACTAATATATCACGACATTTCTTGATGATTTTCGCATTCCACCTTCGTGTATCTTGTTCATGTCTCATTATCGCTTCCATCTTGTATGTCGATCGCTCTCATGCGTACAGGTATAATTCTTGAGTAATATATATATGTATATGCATCCGTTTCTTCCAAACCAGTCCAACCGCCCTGATCTCCACTTGCCCGATCATCATATTTGCTGATCAGTCACAATGTGTCAACCCAGGCTATTGAGATTCCTGGTTACCCTCTTCGTGGGTTTGCATCACTTCAAATCGATTCTGTCTCAACCGATCACGTTCAAATTCTCTTTATAAAGCTCCGCAGTTCAGATCGCGCTCATCTACCCACTCGGGATCGTCATAACCCTTCCAACGAACCAAGTAATCACGGTGGGTTCGGCCAAAACGGGTCTTCTTGCCTGATCGGGTATCTAAAACCTTCTCCACCTCGAATTCGTTCGGGTCTAACGTTCTTTCCCAACTATCTTCGGGTAAGAGAGCCTCGTCAAAATTAAACCTTGGCTGATCATCACATGACAGCCTAGTTTTAGGCCGATCAGGGTATTCTCGGACCAGTTTCAACTTCGACAAGTGGACAATCGGGAAAATTCCATAATCGGTACCTGCAGTAATCAGCCGAGCGGCATGATCACCGATCCGTTAGGCTATACGGAACGGTCCATGCCACAGATGTGCTAACTTCTTGGCATATCCTTCTTTCACGCGATCCAAGTAAAGCCAAACTCTTGATCCTGGCTCGATATTGTGCGAATCGGCCGATCATTATTCCGATCAGCTCTTTCTTGGATAGCCCGTCGTAATCGCTCGTTGACTTGTTCCCGCGCATGTTGGTAGTGACGTTGGATTCCCATACGCCATCGACGAGCTTCGCGATCTCGACCCCGTGTGCAACCAACAGGGATCACCGACTCGATGGTAGATCGGGGGTCCCAACCATACGCCGGGTAGAATGGGGTATCTCCCCTGATCCGATCGAAAGAAGAATTCAACGCAAACACCAGTCTCTCCGCATATTCATCCCAATCTTGTTGCGCAGAGTCCGCGACATACATCTTGATAGCTCTAGTTAAAGTCTGTACCATCCGTTCGGCTTTACCATTCGCCTGTGAACGATACGCCATGGTCGCGCTCTGTTTCTGGCCGAGCATCTGATTAAATGATCGGAACACTTCGGCCATAAAACCTGGTTCACGATCATGTCTGATCACTTCACTGGCTCCAAACCGTCGAAAAACACATTCTTCGTAACTGCAAGCGACTTGTTGGGCCGTTCGTGTAGATCCCGCTTTCGCGATCACCAATCCCGTGAACAGATCAGTCCAGATCAGCAACTCTGTATTGCCCTTGAACGATTTTGGCAGGGACGGTATGTGATCCATCGCTATCACTTGGAAAGGGTAGGTCGCCTGGATATTTCCAGGTGATCTCCCCCCGGATATTTGGCATACCTTTTCCAGTTTCGCAATCCGTACATGTCCCAACAAACTTTTGCATACTTCGATATAATCCTCTCCAATGGAAATGTTTGCGGATCCTGTGATATGTTCGTCCTACGCCCTGGTGGCCACCCTCCAAACTAACATGATAATGGTGTAAGATATCAGCTTGTAAAGTCTCCGGGAACACGAGTCTTGCCGATCGGTCCAAATCCGCATCGGCCTGATCAGCTTGGCCATAGTAAAACAATAGATCATTTTCGTCGATCTCGTAGCTAGACGCGATCTTGGCACAATCTTTTGCCTCACTCTGGCTCAACTTCTCCAGATAACCCTTTAGAAACGCCTTCAAATAAACGATCCATTTTTCCTCGTCTTGAGCCTTGAGAATTATTTCGATCCGCATCTCTTGTACTATTTCCTCTATCAGGCTTTCGCGAGAGGGTGATCTGTTGGGTGGCGATCTGGTTCGTGATCTCGTCGTAATCAAGATCTGTGCTGCTTCCTTTTCATTTTCCACACGGATCAGCTCGGGCAGCCTATTGATCTCCACCAGCTCTTCCAACAGCGCTTGATCAGTGATTATCGATCCAGCCTGATCACGCATGGCCATAGTGGCTAAGTGATCTGCACACCGATTCCAATCACGTTTCACATGCAAAAGATCATGTCTTGGCCACCCACGTAAAGCTTTCATAACGCGATCGTTCAGTAGTTTCAAACGCGGTGCTTTACAATCGATCTCTCCAGTGATCTGCCGAATTACTAGGTTTGAATCTCCGCATATGATTACTCTTCCGATCTTTTGCTCTTGCAATAGATCCAAACCTAGCAGCAGACCACGATATTCGGCCTCATTGACCGTGATACCTGGAGTATAATCTGAACTGGCCGATATAACAGTCCATTCAGGCAGTTTCCATAACAGCGCGCTATACGCCCCGACGCCTTTCTTCACACTCGCTGATCCGTCGAAACTCACAACGATCAGATCTTCTTCTGAGCCGACGATCGGTGGGGGTATAGTGATCGATTCACGTGGTTGCTTCCGAGGAGCGACCTCGATCAGGGCTTCATCGACTTCTGATCGGGGCGTGATGCTGGCTGCTAGTGTTCCGAGAATTTCTTCTTCGCCCTTGGTTCACTTGGTGATCTCCAAAGTCCACTGAGATAACATCGCTGCCCATCGCCCCAGTCTTCCATCTAAACCACTCTCGGATAGTAACCACGCCAAACTAGATCGCTTGGATAATACCTTAATTGATCTAGTTACCAGCATAGAGTGGCAAACATCCAACACACGTAATAATGCTAGCACTTCCGTATCCACAATACCATAGTTAACTTCGTTCGGTTTTAATGTTCGGCTTGTGAACGTCACCGGGCAATAAACTCCATCGTGGTCTTGGACCAGTGCGGCTGATATTGCCCATTTACTGGTATATAGGATCACCACGGGAATCTTCTCTGGATCGAAGTGTTTCAGTATCGGCGTCGAGATCATCTTCGCCTTTAACATACTGAAGGCTACCATAGCGCGATTCATGTGGTCTTCTGACCCTGGCATAGTTCGATCAATCGGTGATCCAGTCTTGAAATCCGTTTCCGTAGCTTCAACTTTGTGATCAGTCTCAATTGGTGATCCTCCTACCCGATCACGTTCTCGTAGCCCATGATAATCAACTTCCTTCAGTTCGTAAAGTATAGCGGCGTAAATCGAGAAGTCCTCGATAAATCTGCTATAATAATTCAGAGATCCGAGGAAGGATTGCATGGCCTTCAGTGATCGGGGAAACGGTAAGTTGCTGAGAGCGGCCAGATCTTTCGGGTTTGCTTCCAAACCTTGGATCGATACGTTATGGCCGAGGTAAGCGACCTTGGGCTGACCCCAGAAACTCTTGACCACACTGATCGACAAATTCCAGCGCTCGCAGGTGTCTAGGAGTCGTTCGACTTTATCGCATAGCATATCCCAGGATGTTGCTGTGACCAAGATATCATCTATGTATGATCGCCTTCCCAATACTGATCGGTCCTGATCTTGGTCTGGCTCACCTTCCGTAAACACATCATGTAGATCAGTGGCTTCCCGATCAGCACTGATCTGGAAATACCCATAGAGAGCATTGTCGATCAGCCTCTGGTAGATTTGTGGGGCATTCTTTAATTCAAACGGCATCCGATTCCATTCAAAAAGCCCAAAAGGTGTAACGAAAGCCGAGATCTCTCGAGCGCGATCAGTCATCGAAACCACCCAGAAACCACTAGCCATATCCAGCGAATAAAACCATAAAACTTTATCCAGATCTTCTAATAAATCGTTGATCAGGGGCATCGGGTAGACCATCAACTTCGTGAGGCGATTCACCATTCTATAGTCGATACATAATCGAATATCGACCCCATTCTTCTTAATCACGATCACGATCGGTGATGCCCACTGTGATGTTGATGGTCGGATGATATTTGTACTCAACAAGCCCTTGATCAAATCGGATAATTTTTCCCAGTATTGAGGTGCAACTTTGCGACAACGTTGAGCGATCGGTCTCGCATTTCCCACGTCTATATCACAGACAGCTCCGTAAGCGGCTGGGCCATGGTGACTTCTGGCATATTGGGCGATACCTCCGGTAAAACGGCCATCTGCTTCTCGATACCTTCAATGTACTGATCGCCACCTTCGTGTATACACACTTGCTCGTCCACCTGATCTGCCTTTTTCTGATCGGCGTCATCTTGAGTCGCTCCTTGTACGTCACTCGACTGATGGTTTACTTCGGGTTCACCCTCCTCTGTAATGACTTCGGCTGGTTCATCCTCCTTTTCCTTCTCATGATCGTGCTTGAACTCCTCACTGTCATTTCCGCTATCTGGATCCGTTGTTTTCGGTGAGCCGGGCCTAATTATACTCAATATCTGTGGACCTTCTTTGACCCGGCCTTCCCCTGTCGCTTCGATCGGTGGCCTCCTGATCAGCAGCTTGGTCGGCGTAGAATACTCCGGCTTCTCGACCATAGGTGAGGTATCTTCATCCGCTAAATCTTCGTCACTGATCATGTCCGTGGTGGCTTGATAAGCCAGATTCTGCCATTCAATGTATCTTCGTGATCCCACTGAAACATATCCGATCTGTCGGGGTACTTTCCCTTCAGGTAACCACATCCCTAAGATCATGTCTTCGTGGATGATCAGCGGCTGATCGGATATATTTGTGACCCTGATATAGCTTGATCGGCCGATACCTTTAACGAACGTTGGTACCCATCGTTCACCACGGGTCAGCCACAATTTCTGTTGCCGATCACTTGACCGAATCATGACATCGACTGATCGGGACACCCCAATGTTCTCGTACTGACCCATTTTTAACATCCGTACATGAGTACCATACAAAGGTCGTCGGCCAGATAACTGAATCTGCACTTCATCCGGCAGAGTCAGGGTTCCATGAGACAGGTCAAGTCGTATACCGGCTGGTACCATAAAATCCATCCCCAATATCGCGTCTTGACCGGCTAACCGGCCGATCCAAGCATTAAAATAGTAGACCAGGGATCCTGCCAGGGTGATCTTCACACGTGATCGTCCTTCCGTCATATATGAACTCTCGCCGATCCCAACACATTCTTGCCTCTGGGTACTGTCTATACGACATCCCACCTTACGAGCAAAGGCGGAGTCGATGATCGAGACTTCCGCCCCAGAGTCAAATAAAATAGTGGCTTTTTCATTGTTGATCTTTCCATTAGCTTTAGCCTGTTTAAACCACTTGTCGGGAGAGTGATACTTCCAGTATCCTCGGGATTCACCGGGCAGTAGATCCAACTCCATGATCACGTCCGATCGGGAATATTCATCCACTCTGAGACTGTAGATCGGACACCGATCGATGCAATTTGAATTAGAACATGTATTGTCGGTTATCTTCTTTTCCTCAAACTTATCTCCGCTACCGACATATGCATAAATGCAGAACATAGATCGCTCGGCTCGAACCAGATTCCAACCTGGCGAGCGATCTAGTTTAACATCTTCTCAACATCTGGTGGAAGCATACCAGCATGTTTAGTCGGCACATACCACTTGCGCATCAGATTAAAGAATTCTTCAATAGGGCAGGCGCCGGCGTCATGAAGCTTCCCACAGGTCTTGCATACGAAAAAACAATGATCAGAAGGGTGACCTTTACGATCACATTTTCCACACGTAATTCTTTTCCAACAATCACGATCTCCATGTTTGGTCGACCCACAATGCACACATTTCTTACGAGATCGGTCCTGATCAGGTTGAATACCACCAGGTTTCCGTCCGTCCATGCCATTAGTCGATGATCTCGGGCGATACACTGGCTCCGTCGTAAAGACATGACGGTACTGTTCCTCGTCCGAGCTCAGACTCGACTGGCCACTTTCTTCTTCAGAACCCGAACTGTCTGATTCCTTCGCGATCATTCGAATCGCTCTGGCTGGTCGGGCTGCCGGTATCTTGCCCTGATCAGGGTGTGGCTTTGACCGGTACCGGTTCGATCCTACCTCGACCTTGGGCTGTCGACTCTTGGCCCGCTGCAGCGTCCTCAGAGTCAGTTCCAGTTGTTCTGAGTCCTTTATACGGAGCAGGGTTAGCTGATCAGCCAGATCGCGATTATCCAGAGTCCCAATGAAGTGTTCGACATGTTCACGGGCTATATCCGGGTGCCGTGGGTCCTTGATCGGCATTTTCGCGCGTAGACCAGCAACATTCAACCGATGTAAGTACTCGATCGGCGTCTCGTCGGATCTTTTCTTCATGTGGTAGTACTGTCTAGCGACAGACACCCCCGAATTGCAATATTGTTCTTCAAACTCTTCACACAAACGAGGCCACTTCAGACGCACTTCTCGACTCAGCTGTTTAAGCCAGTTCTTGGCCGGACCTTTCATTAGATCAGCGAAGATCAGGCATCTTTCAGCTTCCGGTGTCTTGTCCCTCAGAAAAGCTGACTTAGTCCGGCTTAACCAAGCCCTGGCCTGATCGTCATCCATATCTTTGCCGGTGAAATCTTTCAATTCCGAGATCGCAGACATTCGTACTCGGGTGATCGTTCCTGATTCACTGTCAAATGCCTGCGCGGAGGCCATGTTCGCTCTACGAGGCATCTCAATGTCCAGATCATCTGGATCGAAATGTTGACTGATCTCGCCTTCTGACTCCATATCCACATCACTCCGTGGAGGTGATCGGTGAAATCGGTCTTGGTGATCGGCCTGGCATATCGAACGAACAATTCCGGCTGATCGGACTGATTCCATCTCCACGTCCACGGGTCTCTTGACCGTTTTCTCAGCGGACTGATTCATATTCGGTGCCGATCGCCATGGTTGTCCTTGTCCAGGTGTGTACTGAGGCAATCCATATTGTTCACCCACAAATCGGTTCATCATAGTCGCGAACTTGGTTTTTAATTGCTCTGGGACCTCCGGCATGTTGGTATGACCAGTGTTGGAGGTCGGATTGGCCTGTGGCACTTCCTGAGCATCTTCGAAACTATCGTCCGATCCGACTCTACCAGGTTCCGGCTTTCTCTTCCTGTTCTGCGACTCGGTCTTGGGGTCGATCTGCTGGATCCCTTTCGGGCCCAACGTCATACGTGTAATCCCAACCGAGGAGTCGGTGGATGCCGCTCCAGATTGTGATGACGATTGATATATCGACTCAATATCCATAGAATACTCAACCAACTGTGATCGGTGCGAAGGATCCGCGATCGGCGACTGAACCACTGGGTTCGCCCCTAGTAACGAGGCAAGATGATCATACAGGGTGATCATAGATTCTCTGATTGTCTCTTGATCCAGATCGAATAGCATATTCGCGTCGAAGGCACCAGTAGTGAAGCCAACCTCGTCGATCTGCGCCAAGAGGTTCCTGATCAGATCAAGTTGACTGTCTGTGATCACCGGCCGGGTCGCTCGACCTTCAAGTTTCCCGATGTTCTTAGGCTTAATGATCTTCATCACTTGGTTGGTAGCCAGGAACTTGTGAAACTCTCGAAGATAGAACAGTCGTTCCACATCTTGAACAGTGGTCTTCTCGGCTGGTTCGATCTTCTCTTCGTCTTCCTCGAAGATCTTCGGTTTAGGTTTCACATATTTTTTAGGTGGATCGCAATGATCCGCCCCCATGTTTTTCTGTCTTTTTTCATTTTCTTCTTATGCATAGGATCAAGGTTAACACCTCGATCCTTTCCTGGGTTATAGTCAACTTTACTATAACCCAGATCGGCCCCGATCGGGGCCATATGGGGAGTTGTTTCATCTTTAATCTCGACCTGGCACTCCACCAGACCAGGTCGGTCATCGCTTCCTTTAGAAATGGACAGCATTGGAGGCGATACGTCTTCCTCCAATACACCCGAAAAAGTTTCCTCCACTTTGATTTTCACATCTTTTTCATCATCAAAGGAATCACGGTAATATCCTGAGTCACCAAGTGATCCGGGCACGCGCACCATTGTGGTGGAGCCGATTTCCAAATCCATGACAGAAGTCGTGGGTGGAATCCGGATACCCACTGGCCCGGACGACCAACTATCGGAGGGGGTACTCCGTCGATCTTGATCAGCATCGGAATCAGATGAATCACCACTGTGGTGACTGATCTGATCCTCCCGGTCATCTGGCCGGTCTTCATGCTCGTCAGGATCTATGTTTAACTTTATCTCACCTTGTGTACCCGTTGATCGGGGGTGGTTACACTCACTTAGGTGGACTCGGTGACGAAAACGATGATCTTGATCAGGTCGGAGGGTTTGACCTTCTCGAGACGGGGGGTGTCCTCGGGTGGAAATCTTCACCGGAGAACGGGTTGGGGTCGACATTTATTCAGTATCTAGGCACTGATCGGGTAAGTTCGTCTGATCAGGCCAGCCAATGAGAGGGAGATATAACGAAACCAAGAAAATGCGATCAATCCACGATCTTCCACAGTAATCCACAAACGTTATCTCCACAAAACTTTTACCAATATTATTAACGTGTTCCAAACACGTGCGCGTTGGGGGTGAGGTTCGATCACCTAAACAAACCCGTCGGGGGCCTTCCGGTAAGCCAAAATGCGTCTAAGCGCGTCTTAACCGGGAAATAGTTGAGCAAGAGGGGACTAATCAACCCTGTGCTCCCAATGACCGCACACGTGGCGGAGCGACTCTTTGCTTTAGGGGGAAAATCTAAACCTGTTATTATATATGCAATGTCCTATACCTGTGTACCATACATCAACTCATGCCTGACCTTTACTTCGAACCTATTTACTTCGTCGCACGGTTGCGTAACACCCTCTTGCCCATCCTGACTGCACCTTCAAGCTGATCTGTACCACTTATGCCCTGATCACGACCCGACTCTTCGAAAGATCTTCAGCCCATCCCGATCTTTAACAAACGACCTTGAAACCACTTGACATCTGCTCTTCAGCACTTGTTCACTTCGTATACAGTCCGACCAAACCGAGAACTTACTTGCCCTTGCATCTGAACGCTGATCAGAGGCTGATCGGCCCTGATCGCGATCGGCATAGTGATCAACGAGTGATCAGGTGGTGATCAGGCCGATCAGCCCTTGATCACCTCGGGAACGCTCTGTGTCATCATCATCACGACTCAATTCATCTTCTAAGCCATACTTCCGACCTTTATACCCCGTCAGGACAACCATATAACACCGATCTCGGCTGATCAGGCCTGATCAGGCGTTGCCACGTCATCTTCGGACCAACCATGGGTTTTCATCACTCACACAACCTGTCACTCCACGTGCCCGACTTCATTCCACATCTAATTTTCATTGCTCGGGCATAATAGACTGATCAGCCCGTAACTTCGTGTCATGATCAACTTCAACCACTATACCATTCAGAGATCGGCTGGTCACCTGCCCTTGACGCGTCGTGTCACCAGTTACTCTTCTCACATTACATCCACGGGAACTCCATTTAGT
>MIQA02022882.1:0-12205 GCA_001887855.2 Sclerospora graminicola | reverse complement strand
GCAGCTCACTCGCCTGATAGATGGATCGGGCCCATTCGCGTTGGGGCCCGTGGAGGCTTGTCGGCTACGATCGGAGCTCCGAAGTGCAATTCCCGAGTTGGTCTCTCTGTACGATACCAACCGGGCACTTACGGCTGAGTTATCCGATCGTCGGATCGCGGCTGATACCTCGGCACGTGAATCCGCTGATCTGGCTGCCCAGCTGGCGGCTCTCCGATTAGATCATGACCGACTTGGCAAAGATCATGATCGGCTTGACCAAGACCTGCGGGACCTGACTGATCGCTTTCAGGGTGTGACGATGGAACGTGATCAGTTGTCAGCTGACCTCGCTGCTCTTCAACTTTCCAAGCCTTCGGACACCGTCGCCACCTTACAGTCGCTGATCGACACGATGGCTATCACCATCCGTAATCAGGGTACGTTCATCTCATTCACTCCTTTTTTAATCCGTATTTGACTCTCCATGTTAACTTCCAGATGAACGTATCGAGTCCATGAAGGATTCGATGGTCGAGATGGTAGATCATCTGCAGCGCATCGATGATCACCGTCTCGACCGTGATCAGCTTCTGCACGACAGGATCCGTACTGCCGAGGATGTAGAGCGTCGGGAGATTGAGGCTAGCTATTCGGATGAGCAGGTCCAGCTCTTGACCAAAGAGCTTGCTGATTCTCGCATCGGCCGCACTGATATACAGAAGAGGCTGGACGAGAGTCGGAAAGTGGCTGAAAATTGCCGGCATGAACTTAATCTCGCTCGGGTCAAACTTGAGACCCTAGAGCTTGATGATCGCGCCTGGCTTCAGCATAACGCTGACCTGAAAAGCCTCGCGGTGCAAACCATGGATAGGTGGACCAAGACAGACACCGGTTCAGGATCAGTCCGGACGGCCTTGCAACGGCTTCCCGGGTTGATCAGCTCGTTCACTCCATCTGGCACACCGCCACAGTCGCCCGAGTTTGCCCCGCCTTCGCCCGCGTCCTCCGTCGCTTCCTTGCCTGTTCGTAGTGCTGATCAGCCCGTGATCAGCACTTCACAAGCTCCCGCGTCATCTCAACCTCGTCCACCGGCGACTCCACGACCAGCGCCTTCGGCCTCGAGTTCTGGGAAACGTAAGCAGACCAGCTCGTCGAAGCAAAAGATGATTCCCGCCAAGCGATCACGTCTTGTGGTTGAATCGGATGACGAATCAACCGATCTGGACGAGAGGACGTTGTCTGTTCTGGCTCGGTCGCGCAGCACTGATCGCCGTACGTCAGCACCAAGTTATTCGGGCGTGAATTCGCTGGCTCAGGCCGTTACTTTGCTGGAGTCAGATGACGACGATGACGATGATCTCGAGGAGGAACCACCGGCTCAAGCTGATCCTGACATTCCTCCGACGACCACTGGGGCAGCGATCGCTCCGCCACCCAATTTTACGGGCGTCTTCATTCCCGCGGATCGATCGTCGATCAGAGAAAACGACTACAGCTACGATCCGAACCAACCGTTCATGGATCTGTATGTCGTTATGCAGGGGAAGCCGACTCCCGCTCACATGGCCACACGGAAACCTTGGAGTGGTGATCAGGTCTGGGATCTGACGCCTCGGGTTCTCGAAGTGCGGCAGAAAAGCGTTCCTCGCTTGTGGTCCCGCCCGCCAGGCTGGATCTTCCCGATCAGATCGCCGGCACCCAAGGACAAGCAGTGGCAACCAAGGTTGCTGACCAGAAGCGCTATCGAACTTATGATCGATTCGGCACCCTGGGATGCCCTCCTGACACCCATGCCCGGGCTGACGTTCCCTGATCGCCCTTGGTTTGTCGAGCTACAGGGGCGCCTGGCTTTATATTACCAAGAGCACGTGCAAGCGATATGGGAGGCGACTCACCATTTCCCGATCACGACGGCGATGCGCAAGGACGCGTGGATCGAGCACTACCATCATGCTCGCAAGCGTCGTCGCACCAAAGCCGGGGCTGCTTGGGCCACGATCTGCGATTATGTCGTCGACGGAATTCGGCACGGCGAGTGTGATCTGGACGTTTTCCTGTTCCCTGGCGTCCTGCATTTAACTGTTCGTCGAGCGGGATCGCGAGGACTCAAGGCTGACGGCGGGGATTGGTATCCCGGTTATGGGCACATAACTCCGGTCGCCACACTGCGTGATTGCTTGCTCTGGACCGATCAGCATGAGCCTTGGCGAAACCAGTTCCGATCGAGTCCCATGGATCATCCAGGGTACAAGATTTCTCGCCTGCGCACTAAATATGGTCCGTGATCGTCGTGATAACCAACCTTTATTTCGTTTTCCATAATCTCCTAATATATCACGATAATTCTTGATGATCTTCTTGTTCCACTTTCGTAAATCTTGTTCATGTCTCACTATCACTTCCATCTTGTAGGTCGATCGCTCTCATGTGTACAGGTATAATTCTTGAGTAATATATATATGTATATGCATTCGTTTCTTCCAAACCAGTCCAACCGCCCTGATTTCCACTTGCCCGATCATCATATTTGCTGATCAGTCACAATGTGTCAACCCAGGCTATTGAGATTCCTGGTTACCCTCTTCGTGGGTTTGCATCACTTCAAATCGATTCCTTCTCACCCGATCACGTTCAAATTCTCTCAATAAAGCTCCACAGTTCAGATCACGCTCATCTATCCACTCGGGATCGTCATAACCCTTCCAACGAACCAAATATTCACGGTGGGTCCGGCCAAAACGGGTCTTCTTGCCTGATCGGGTATCCAAAACCTTCTCCACCTCGAATTCGTTCGGGTCCAGCGCTCTTTCCCAACTATCTTCGGGTAAGAGAGCCTCGTCAAAATCAAACCTTGGCTGATCATCACATGCCAGCCTAGTTTTGGGCCGATCAGGATATTCTCGGACCAGTTTCAACTTCGACAGGTGAACAATCGGGAAAACTCCATAATCAGTACCCGCGGTAATCAGCCGAGCGGCATGATCACCGATTAGTTCGGCTACACGGAACGGTCCATGCCACAAATGCGCTAACTTCTTGGCATATCCTTCTTTCACGCGATCCAAGTAAAGCCAAACTCTTGATCCTGGCTCGATATTATGCGAATCGGCCTGATCATTGTTCCGATCAGCTCTTTCTTGGATGGCCCTTCGCAACCGTTCGTTGACTTGTTCCCGCGCATGTTGGTAGTGACGTTGGAGTCCCATACGCCATCGACGAGCTTCGCGATCTCGACCTCGTGTGCAACCAACAGGGATCACCGACTCGATGGTAGGTCGGGGGTCCCAACCATATGCCGGATAGAATGGAGTATCTCCCCTGATCCGATCAAACGAGGAATTCAATGCAAACACCAGTCTCTCCGCATATTCATCCCAATCTTGTTGCGCGGAGTCTGCGACATACATCTTGATAGCCCTGGTCAACGTTTGTACCATCCGCTCGGCTTTACCATTCGCCTGTGGACGGTACGCCATGGTCGCGCTCTGTTTCTGGCCAAGCATCTGATTAAAAGATCGGAACACTTCGGCCATAAAACCTGGTTCACGATCATGCCTGATCACTTCACTGGCTCGAAACCGTCGAAACACACATTCTTCGTAACTGCAAGCGACTTGTTGAGCCGTTCGTGTAGATCCCGCTTTCGCGATCACCAATCCCGTGAACAGATCAGTCCAGATCAGCAACTCGGTATTGCCCTTGAACGATTTTGGGAGGGACGGTATGTGATCCATCGCGATCACTTGGAAAGGGTAGGTCGCCTGGATATTTCCAGGTGATCTCCCCCGGATATTTGGCATACCTTTTCCAGTTTCGCAATCCGTACATGTCCCAACAAACTTTTGTACACTTCGATATAATCCTCTCCAATGGAAATGTTTACGGATCCTGTGATACGTTCGTCCTACGCCCTGGTGGCCACCCTCCAAACTGACATGATAATGGTGTAAGATATCAGCTTGTAAAGTCTCCGGGATCACGAGTCTGGCCGATCGGTCCAAATCCGCATCGGCCTGATCAGCTGGTACATAGTAAAACAATAGATCATTTTCGTCGATCTCGTAGTTAGACGCGATCTTGGCACAATCTTTTGCCTCACTCTGGCTCAGCTTCTCCAGATCACCCTTTAGAAACGCCTTCAAGTCACCGATCCATTTTTCCTCGTCTTGAGCCTTGAGAATTCTTTCGATCCGCATCTCTTGTACTATTTCCTCTGTCAGGCTTTCGCGAGAGGGTGATCTGTTGGGTGGCGATCTGGTTCGTGATCTCGTCGTAATCAAGATCTGGGCTGCTTCCTTTTCATTTTCCACACGGATCAGCTCGGGCAGCCTATTGATCTCCACCAGTTCTTCCAACAGCGCTTGATCAGTAACTATCGATCCAGCCTGATCACGCATGGCCATAGTTGCTAAGCGATCTGCACTCCGATTCCAATCACGTTTCACATGCAACAGATCATGTCTTGGCCATCCACGTAAAGCTTTCATAACGCGATCATTCAGTAGTTTCAGACGCGGCGCCTTACAGTCGATCTCTCCAGTGATCTGCCGAATCACCAGGTTTGAATCTCCACATATAATTACTCTTCCAATCTTTTGCTCTTGCAAGAGATCCAAACCTAGCAGCAGACCACGATATTCAGCCTCATTGACCGTGATACCTGGAGTATAATCTGAACCGGCCGATATAACAGTCCACTCTGGCAGTTTCCATAGCAGCGCGCTATACGCCCCTACACCTTTCTTCACACTCGCTGATCCGTCGAAGCTTACAACGATCAGATCTTCTTCTGAGCCGACGATCGGTGGGGGTATAGTGATCGATTCACGTGGTTGCTTCCGAGGAGCGACCTCGATCAGGGCTTCATCGACTTCTGATCGGGGCGTGATGCTGGCTGCCAGCGTCCCAAGAATTTCTTCTTCGCCCTTGGTGCACTTAATGATCTCCAAAGTCCACTGAGATAACACCGCTGCCCATCGCCCCAGTCTTCCGTCTAAACCATTCGCGGATAGTAACCACGCCAGACTAGATCGTTTGGATAATACCTTAATTGATCTAGTTACCAGCATAGAATAGCAAACATCCAACACACGTAATAACGCTAGCACTTCCTTATCCACAATGCCATAGTTAACTTCATTCGGTTTTAATGTTCGGCTTGTGAACGTCACCGGGCAATAAACTCCATCGTGATCTTGGACCAGTGCGGCCGATATTGCCCATTTACTGGCATATAAGATCACCACGGGAATCTTCTCCGGATCGAAGTGTTTCAGTATCGGCGTCGAGATCATCTTCGCCTTTAACATACTGAAGGCTACCATAGCTCGATTCATGTGGTCTTCTGACCCTGGCGCAGTTCGATCAGTTGGTGATCTAATCTCGAGATCCGTTTCAATAGCTTCGACTTCGTGATCAGTCTCAATTGGTGATCCTCCCACCCGATCACGTTCTCGTAGCCTATGATAATCAACTTCCTTCAGTTCATAAAGTATAGCAGCGTAAATCGAGAAGTCCTCGATAAATCTGCTATAGTAATTCAATGATCCGAGGAAGGATTGCATGGCCTTCAACGATCGGGGAAAAGGTAAGTTGCTGAGAGCGGCTAGATCTTTCGGATTTGCTTCCAATCCTTGGATCGATACGTTATGGCCGAGGTAAGCGACCTTGGGCTGACCCCAGAAACTCTTGACCACACTGATCGACAAATTCCAACGCTCGCAGGTGTCTAGGAGTCGTTCGACCTTATCGCATAGCATATCCCAGGATGTTGCCGTGACCAAGATATCATCTATATATGATCGCCTTCCCAATACTGATCGGCCCTGATCTTGGTCTGGCTCACCTTCCGTAAACACATCATGTAGATCAGTGGCTTCCCGATCAGCACTGATCTGGAAATACCCATAGAGAGCATTGTCGATCAGCCTCTGGTAGATCTGTGGGGCATTCTTTAATCCAAACGGCATCCGATTCCATTCAAAAAGCCCAAAAGGTGTAACGAAAGCCGAGATCTCTCGAGCGCGATCAGTCATCGAAACCACCCAGAAACCACTAGCCATATCCAGCGAACAAAACCATAAAACTTTATCCAGATCTTCTAATAAGTCGTTGATCAGGGGCATCGGGTAGACCATCAACTTCGTGAGGCGATTCACCATTCTGTAGTCGATACACAATCGAATATCAACCCCATTCTTCTTAATCACAATCACGATCGGTGATGCCCACTGCGATGTTGATGGTCGGATGATCTTTGTACTCAGCAAACCCTTGATCAAATCGGATAACTTTTCCCGGTATTGAGGTGCAACTTTACGACAACGCTGAGCGATCGGCCTCGCATTTCCCACGTCTATATCACAAACAGCTCCGAATGCGGCTGGGGGTAGGGCGTTACCTTTCCCCATCAGTAAGTGACGCCTCTTCCAGATGATCTTCTTTAGCTGATCGATCTGCTCGGGCGTATTCACCTCGGGATCACCGACTTGTAAATCTTCCATGGTGACTTCTGGCATATTTGGCGATACTTCCGGTAACACGGCCATCTGCTTCTCGATACCTTCAATATACTGATCGCCACCTTCGTGTATACACACTTGCTCGTCCACCTGATCTACCTTTTTCTGATCGGCTTCATCTTGGATCGCCCCTTGTACGTCACTCGACTGATGGTTTACTTCGGGTTCACCCTCCTCTGTAATGAATTCAGCTGGTTCATCCTCCTTTTCTTCCTCATGATCGTGTTTGGGCTCTTCACTGTCCTTTCCGCTAGCTGGGTCCGTTGTTTTCGGTGAGCCGGGCCTAATTATACTCAATATCTGTGGACCTTCTTTGGCCCGGCCTTCCCCTGTCGCTTCGATCGGTGGTCTCCTGATCAGCAGCTTGGTCGGCGTAGAATACTCCGGCTTCTCAACCATAGGTGAGGTGTCTTCATCCACTAAGTCTTCGTCACTGATCATGTCCGTGGTGGCTTGTTAAGCCAGATTCTGCCATTCGATGTATCTTCGTGATCCCACTGAAACATATCCGATCTGTCGGGGTACTTTCCCTTCAGGTAACCACATTCCTAAGATCATGTCTTCATGGATGATCAGCGGCTGATCGGATATATTTGTGACTCTGATGTAGCTTGATTGGCCGATACCTTTAACGAACGTTGGTACCCAACGTTCGCCACGGGTTAGCCACAATTTCTGTTGCCGATCACTCGGCCGAATCATGACATCGACTGATCGGGACACCCCGATGTTCTCGTACTGGCCCATTTTTAACATCCGTACATGAGTACCATATAAATGTCGTCGGCCAGATAACTGAATCTGCACTTCGTCCGGCAGAGTCAGGGTTCCATGAGATAGGTCAAGTCGTATACCAGCTGGTACCATAAAATCCATCCCCAATATCGCGTCCTGACCGGCTAGCCGGCCAACCCAAGCATTAAAATAGTAGACTAGGGATCCTGCCAGGGTGATCTTAACACGTGATCGTCCTTCCGTCATATATGAACTCTCGCCAATCCCAACACATTCTTGCCTCTGGGTACTGTCTATACGACATCCCACCTTACGAGCAAAGGCGGAGTCGATGATCGAGACTTCCGCCCCAGAGTCAAATAAAATAGTGGCTTTTTCATTGTTGACCTTTCCATTAGCTTTAGCCTGTTTAAACCACTTGTCGGGAGAGTGATACTTCCAGTATCCACGGGATTCACCGGGCAGTAGATCCAACTCCATGATCACGTTCGATCGGGAATATTCATCCACTCTGAGACTGTAGATCGGACACCGATCGATGCAATTTGAATTAGAACATGTATTGTCGGTTATCTTCTTTTCCTCAAACTTATCTCCGCTACCGACATATGCATAAATGCAGAACATAGATCGCTCGGCTCGAACAAGATTCCAACCTGGCGAGCGATCTAGTTTAACATCTTCTCAACATCTGGTGGGAGCATACCAGCATGTTTAGTCGGCACATACCACTTGCGCATCAGATTAAAGAATTCTTCGATAGGGCAGGCGCCGGCGTCATGGAGCTTCCCACAGGTCTTGCACACGAAAAAACAGTGATCAGAAGGGTGACCTTTACGATCACATTTTCCACACGTAATTCTTTTCCAACAATCACGATCTCCATGTTTGGTCGACCCACAATGCACAGATTTCTTACGAGATCGGTCCTGATCAGGTTGAACACCACCAGGTTTCCGTCCGTCCACACCATTAGTCGATGATCTCGGGCGATACATTGGTTCCGTCGTAAATACATGACGGTACTGCTCCTCGTCCGAACTCAGACTCGACTGACCACTTTCTTCTTCAGAGCTTGAACTGTCTGATTCCTTCGCGATCATTCGAATCGCTCTGGCTGGTCGGGCTGCCGGTATCTTGCCTTGATCAGGGTGTGGCTTGGACCGGTACCGGTTCGATCCTACCTCGACCTTGGGCTGTCGACTCTTGGCCCGTTGCAACGTCCTTAGAGTCAGTTCCAGTTGTTCGGAGTCCTTTATACGGAGCAGGGTTAGCTGATCAGCCAGATCGCGATTGTCCAGAGTTCCAATGAAGTGTTCGACATGTTCACGGGCTATGTCCGGGTGTCGTGGGTCCTTGATCGACATTTTCGCGCGTAGACCAGCAACATTCAACCGATGTAAGTACTCGATCGGCGTCTCGTCGGATCTTTTCTTCATGTGGTAGTACTGTCTAGCGACGGACACCCCCGAGTTGCAATATTGTTCTTCAAACTCTTCACACAACCGAGGCCACTTCAGACGCACTTCACGACTTAGCTGTTTAAGCCAGTTCTTGGCCGGGCCTTTCATTAGATCAGCGAAGATCAGGCACCTTTCAGCTTCCGGTGTCTTGTCCCTCAGAAAAGCTGACTTAGTCCGGCTTAACCAACCTCTGGCCTGATCGTCATCCATGTCTTTGCCAGTGAAATCCTTCAATTCCGAGATCGCAGACATTCGTACTCGGGTGATCGTTCCTGATTCACTGTCAAATGCCTGCGCGGAGGCCATGTTCGCTCTACGAGGCATCTCAATGTCCAGATCATCTGGATCAAAATGTTGACTGATCTCGCCTTCTGACTCCATGTCCACATCACTCCGTGGGGGTGATCGGTGAAATCGGTCTTGGTGATCGGCCTGGCATATCGAACGAACAATTCCGGCTGATCGGACTGATTCCATCTCCACATCCACGGGTCTCTTGACCGATTTCTCAGCAGACTGATTCATATTCGGTGCCGATTGCCATGGTTGTCCTTGCCCAGGTGTGTACTGAGGCATCCATACTGATCACCCGCAAATCGGTTCATCATTGTCGCGAACATGGCTTTTAATTGCTCTGGGACCTCCGGCATGTTGGTTGGACCGGTATTGGAGGTTGGATTGGCCTGTGGCACTTCCTGAGCATCTTCAAAACTATCATCCGATCCGACTCTACCAGGTTCAGGCTTTCTCTTCCTGTTCTGTGACTCGGTCTTGGGGTTGATCTGCTGGATCCCTTTCGGGCCCAACGTCATACGTGTGATCCCAACGAGGAGTCGGTGGATGCCGCTCCAGATTGTGATGACGATTGATAGATCGACTCGATATCCATAGGATACTCGACCAACTGTGATCGGTGCGAAGGATCCGCGATCGGCGACTGAACCACTGGGTTCGCCCCTAGTAACGAGGCAAGATGATCATACAGGGTGATCATAGATTCTCTGATCGTCTTTTGATCCGGATCGAATAGCATATTCGCGTCGAAGGCACCAGTAGTGAAGCCAACCTCGTCGATCTGCGCCAAGAGGTTCCTGATCAGATCAAGTTGACTGCCTGTGATCACCGGCCGGGTCGCTCGACCTTCCAGCTTCCCGATGATCTTGGGCTTGATGATCTTCATTACTGGGTTGGTAACCAGGAACTTGTGGAACTCTCGAAGATAGAACAGTCGTTCCACATTTTGGACAGTGGTCTTCTCGGCTGGTTCGATCTTCTCTTCGTCTTCCTCGAAGATCTTCGGTTTAGGTTTCACATATTTTTAGGTGGATCGCGATGATCCGCCCCCATATTTTTTCTGTCTTTTTCCATTTTCTTCTTATGCATAGGATCAAGGTTAACACCTCGATCCTTTCCTGGGTTATAGTCAATTTTACTATAACCCAGATCGGCCCCGATCGGGGCCATGTGGGGAGTTATTTCATCTTTAATCTCGACCTGGCACTCCACCAAACCAGGTCGATCATCGCTTCCTTTAGAAATGGACAGCATCGGAGGCGATACGCCTTCCTCCAATACACCCGAAAATTTTTCCTCCACTTTGATTTTCACATCTTTTTCATCATCAAAGGAATCACGGTGATATCCTGAGTCACCAAGTGATCCGGGCACGCGCGCCATTGTGGTGGAGCCGATTTCCAAATCCATGACCGAAGTCGTGGGTGGAATCCGGATACCCACTGGCCCGGACGACCAACTATCGGAGGGGTTACTCCGTCGATCCTGATCAGCATCGGAATCAGATGGATCACCATTGTGGTGACTGATCTGATCCTCCCGGTCATCTGGCCGGTCTTCATGCTCGTCAGGATCTATGTTTAACTTCATCTCCCCTTGTGTACCCGTTGATCGGGGCTGATTACACTCACTTAGGTGGACTCGGTGACGAAAAGGATGATCTTGATCAGGTCGGAGGGTTGACTTTCTCGAGACGGGGGGTGTCCTCGGGTGGAAATCTTCACCGGAGAACGGGTTGGGGTCGACACTTATTCAGTATCTAGGCACTGATCAGGAAAGTTCGTCTGATCAGGCCAGCCAATGAGAGAGAGATATAACGAAACCAAGAAAGCGCGATCAAACCACGATCTTCCACAGTAATCCACAAACGTTATCTCCACAAAACCTTTTCCAATATTATTGACGTGTTCCAAACACGTTGCGTTGAGGGTGAGGTTCGATCACCTAAACCAAACCCGTCGGGGGCCTTCCGGTAAGCCAAAATGCGTCTAAGCGCGTCTTAACCGGGAAATAGTTGAGCAAGAGGGGACTAATCAACCCTGTGCTCCCAATGACCGCACACGTGGCGGAGCGACTCTTTGCTTTAGGGGAAAATCTAAACCTGTTATTATATATGCAATGTCCTATACCTGTGTACCATACCTCAACTCATGCCTGACCTTTACTTCGAACCTATTTACATCGTCGCACGGTTGCGTAACACTCTCTTGCCCATCCTGGCTGCACCTTCAAGCTGACCTGTACCGATTCTGCCCTGATCGTGACCCGACTCTTCAGAAGATCTTCAACCCATCCTGATCTTCAGCAAACGACCTTGAAACCACTTGAGACCTGCTCTTCAGCACTTGTTCACTTCATATATAGTCCGACCAAACCGAGAACTTACTTGTCCTTGCATATCAACGCTGATCAGAGGCTGATCGGCCCTGATCACGATCAAAATAGTGATCGACCAAGTGATCAGTGGTGATCAGGCTGATCAGCCCTTGATCACCTCGGGCACGCTCTGGGTCATCATCATCACGACTCAACTCATCTTCCAAACCACACTTCCGATCTTTATACCTTGTCAGGACAACCATACATCACCGATCTCGGCTGATCAGGCCTTGCCACGTCATCTTCGGACCAACCAAAGGTTCACATCACTCATACAACCTGTTAATCCACCTGCCCGATCTTCATTCATCATTTGATCTTCATTCTTCGGGCATGACAAGCCGATCAGGCTGTAACTTCGTATCATAGCCAGCTTCAACCACTATACCATTCAGAGATCGGCTGGTCACCTGCCCTTGGTATGTCATGTCAACAGTCACTATTCTTATTTTATCCACGAGAACTCCACTTAGTGACTGTGATAACGATCGTGATCGTGATCTCCATCATTCCGCCAGTGCCTGGGACTGGGCTTAACGACCATACTTGGCTGATTCTTCCACGTCGTAAATATCCGTTGGCCACCACCTTTCTTCTTAATCGTGATCAACCTTTTCCCACCCATCAACCGTCATATGTTGATGGGTGTTCTATCGTCACCAATCAACGGCCATGTGTGGTCCACTTCAGTCTCAATATTTTCCGATCGCTTTACCACACTTACTCGGCGGCGACTATCCGGTGCCCACACACTTGGTCCGTATTTCCGCCTATCAGGATGCGCCCTTTTGGAAAGTACTTTGCATTGTTTCATAAGTCGCTTCACCACAC